>JACCGJ010007192.1:0-58510 GCA_013407085.1 Atriophallophorus winterbourni
ATCTAAAATGGCTATCGGTTGATTGAGTATAGCAATAATTAATTAAATCCACTAAATTGCGACTTGGTTTTCGACTGTTATATAGCTTGCTAACAAACGTACGAGCATTTGAATTTACTACTACGTTTCAATATCGTACTTGATTCACCAATGGTACTGGCATGGAAACAAGATTACTCTGAAATCGATTCTCAAATCCTAACTCGGAACGTCAATTGTCTTTCGTATTGCATAGGTGTGAAGTGTACCAGCAACGATTGCTGGTCGCCGTATTTCGGACGATTTACAGAACACCACCTTCCGCCACAACAGAAGAACAGGAAGCGCCTAAATCTCAGTCGACAACCATCGCAAATTTACAATAATTCGGTTCTCCGATTAATTGTTTGATAATGGGTCAAGCGATAGCATCCACGGAACCTTAGGACAACGTCAGTCGCTTTTGAATGCTATGCAATTTGCGAAGGTCAGTCAAACGAGCCAAACGTCGCGAACACTCGAAGCGAACCAGTTGACACAAAGTCGATTAACAAATCAGATCATATTGACAACCGGTACAGACATGTTGGAGACATTGTTGTGGAAACTGGATTTTCTTATGTTTAATGGTCAGGTGTTTTATTGTTTGAATAAACGCTTTGAATAATTGGCATTCTCTTGTTTTGTGTAAGCAACGTAAAAGACGTCGGAACAATATATACGGTTTGACCTTAAACAGCCTTACTTAATTAATACCCCTGTCCCTTGAAATCTGACTATATATGCGCGCTTGATTCCGGTGCATATTGGTTGACAAGATATCTTAAGGTTAATTGAACGCGAAGGTAGTGAATGGTTTGCAGATGACTCAATGTTTTATGGGAGATATTCGAGAAATCAAACAGCTAAATGCCGCGAGGCTTTGAGTTCATCCAAGCCACAGGTGATATATACACAAAGAACTTCTCTGGATTTCACATTATCATCTCACAAATGAGTCCTTTTATTATATGGCTACTTTTCGAAACGGTCAGAGACATATCACTTAGAACAGCCAATGGAATATTATGAAGCACCGTAATTACGTTGAACTTGCAGTGGGTTTCAATCACACATTGGCTCATGCAAGCGTTCGAATAAAGGCAAACTTTTAGCCATTCTGCTTAAACGATATTCTTTCATTAAATTGGAACCTTGGATTTTGTTGTTGAGTAAGAGTTTCGCAATAACTTATTGCATATTGCCTCTCGTATGAAAAAAACATCAGTTGCATGCATTACCATCACATACAACTTACGACCGGCTCGTGCTGATACCATCGTCAGATAGGGACTGTAGGATTAGGATCCACATACCTTGAGACAGCGGAAGAATTGTAAACCAGGTATAAGTTTGTAAAACTTCGTTAAATAAGGTTGACACAAACAAATTGTTCAACTAAAAGTAGTGTGTGTTTGATAGAAAATCATACAAATTGAGGATTATTGTTCAAGCCCATATTTTTAACCCCAACTACATGTGTTGTCACACGTGCTTGAACAGTTTGGTCGTGATAACCTTATCCAACATTGACTTACAAGCTCATGACATACTTTGAGCATATTGTTCACAAGTTTGATTAAATTAGGCTTGACGATTTCCTAAAAATAAGCATTTGTTGTGTGTTTGTGTATAACAAACTTACACAAATACTCAAATTATTTAAAAAGTCCATAATGGTAACATGCAGCAAAAATCTACTGAAACGCAGAAAGTGTGTAATTTGTTCAGATTATTCAATATCCAAATTATGCAGACGATGAATTGCTTCACTTCAACGCATGAAAATGCTCCGATATGCTTGACAGTTATTTTCCATATTGTGTATTATTTCGTGGTGCGCTATTTTAAGTTTTTAAGTTATTGCGGTGGTTCCTAGTTCTAAAAAAGTGGCTTAAAAGTAACACTTCTAATTCTATTGCCACAAACATTTTATTTGAAACGACGTTTTGTGGTCAGATAAGTGGGTGGGATTTTAATTATTTTGAAAATCCTGATGTTCTTGTATGAACAATATTTTACTGATCCATTGCAATTTTTACTCAGGTTGTCGTCTTGAATTATTATGACTGCAATTTTTATCCCATATACTTCAAAGATCTTAAATCTTCTCTGAATTTCGCCAAGTCATATTTAATTTAGTTGTTTGAACGGTTAATTTTCGAAGTTTATTCAATTTTATTTAACAAGTTAATTATTGCGGTTGGGATCGTGTATGCTGCTAATTCGTGTCATCAGAATAACGTATACAAACGCTAAGGAAAAAGCAATGTATGTTGTCGGAAGGTCGCAAAAGGATCGGGTAAATTCAATGCGAATTTATCAATCATGTTTAGCTCCGTGTCACCATCCAATAAATTGTTATATCCGTTCGTGAAAGCTACTTATTTTCCCAAATGAGTAGTAAAATTTTAAATTTTGAAAAACTATTTGTCCTGCTGCGAACCACGTTGTTTAAATGCAGAAGCTTATGAATGACTAATGTTCTGTTTTTGTTCACACAGATGAACTTACACTTCACGATTTATATCCATATGGTTGCATGAGTCGGGTGGATGCAACAAGATTGGCTTTATTAATCTTTTAGAAAGTGATTAATTGTTAAAAAATATATTCATTTGCATGCATTTCCATAACACACACCACGACCGGTTTCGTGCTGTTTGCACTCATCAGGTATACAAGCAGGCATACAAGAGCAACTTGTTTACCATTCTTCCACTGTTTCAAGCACATGCGGATCATAAACTTGCTGTCCCTACCTGATGAGTGCAAACAGCACGAAACCGGTCGTGAGGTGCTGGGGTGCGTGCTGGAAATGCATGCAAATGAATATTTTGGTTCATGGTTATGGGTTTAACCTCATTAAATATGTGTTTGGGCACATGTGATTGAACTGGTTGGTCGTACCAGCCATATTCAATAGTGGCATACAAGCGATACTTGTTAAAAATGATGTTTAAATTTGAAGCCACAATTTAACTTATCAAATAATAGACAGTAAATTCAGCTAGAGCGGTTATAAATAACAAGTTTTACTAGGCAGATTGACTGGTATTAAGAGAAAAAATGATCTTTGTCTGTTTGACAAATCATGTTCTCATTAAATCGTTTTATTTGATGGCCACTTTAGAGATGAACGCTTATCAGTTTTCTTTTCAGCGTCACATGAGAAACGTTTATAAAGTTTAAAATCTGAACTTCGACTAGTTTGTGACTGATGTCGAAGGAACCGGGTGTTGGAAAAACTGAACCTAATCTCAGCTCAATATATTGTGGTGCTCACATCCCGCTATACCCAAGCATAAAAAAGGTATCAAGAATTAATCTCGGTTAATACCTTTCGAGAGGATGCCACGCTAGACAGTTCGTAGTTGTACTCGACCTTGTTCCGGTAAATGCTGTGACGGCATCCTCATCTGAATGTATCCGCTTGACTGTTCAGTGTGTTCCCATGCTGATATGTAAAGGGAATACAAGCTGCACGGGCAAAAACGTGTCGTCCATATTGAACTAACCTGGCGTACATCACATCACACCAATGATTTGAATTACGTGTCTTGGTAAACCGCAAGCTGACCGCTAAGACAAAATGATTATATACAGCGTGTGCGTACTAAAATATATGACAGTGAATCTTGGACCATACACACAAAACACACATTGAAAGCTGAATGCGTTCCTGTTAAGAAGCATCCGTTGCACCTTGAACATATCATAGACGAGCAAATTAACCAAAGCAAAATTGCTCCTCGAAGCTGATCAGCGGAGCATGTATACTCTCATAAAACTACGCCGCATATGATGGCTATTCATGTGTACAGGATGAAAAAACGATAATATATTAGAACACACTCAATGAAGATTACAAAAACATCTGCAAAAGAGATTTTCAGACACGTGTCATTGATACTACTCGTTTAGAAGAACCTGTTATTAATCACTCAATGAAGCATCTTCACCATAGTGAGACAGCCCGAATAGACCTCTCTTTTGGTGATTTTACACCATGTCGACAGGGCCCAAATGCCGTCGAACGGCCGAGTTCTCTATATCAATGTTACTGTTAATGAAGAGTGTGTTCCTCTAGAATCACATTGTATATTATTAGAAATGACGCAGAGTAGGAAATCTTCATGCGCTCTCGATTTTCATATGTTGTCGACATTGACCGAATAAAGACAACAACTGTCACAAATGAACAACGACTAAAAACAATCGTTGATACCGAATCCTGTTTTCAAGACAGGGACATCTGCCGACCAAATAATAAACAAACTGTTATTATTGCAACGCTGATTTTGTGTGGAATAGAAGCAGGGATCAAATTTTTTCATCCTTTTTCTGGCACGCTTATTGAGAGTAATTTAGCAGCGAAAACTGTTTCGTCCTTTTTAAAATATTTCCTCGTTAGCGATTTAGCCATTCTTGTAGTACAACCAGGGTTTTATACTCTTTGTTGGATCGTATCACATACGATTGATTTCATTAAATTTGTTTCAAGAAACTCTGCATTCACCATTAATGTATATGCACACCCATTGATATGCTTACATGCTGTGCTGACATGAGCGGCTTGATACGTACCTTGTAGTGAACTACTTTCACTTTGTATCTTCGTATTTTGTACATACACCTTGTGGCCTTGTATGGTTACTCGTTTTTTTCATGTATGCGTCATTCGTATTAATGCTTGTACAATATACGTTTTGGTTGTTCATATAATTTCGAACTTTTGGACTTTGTTTTCTTCCTTGTTTGTGAAGTTTGTGTGATTCGCTTCGTGCGGGAATGGTGACTAACATATTTTCCAACATTTTAGCGCATTCTGCACCTTGGATTTATTCTCTAAGATTTACTGTGTGGATTATCTCGCTATCGTTGGACTCCACTGGACATTTCTTTGGACATTTGTTCTTTTGGTCTTTCAGTGAGTTCATCCCATTTTTTTGTTGTATTTTGTGTAGTGCAGACTTAGTTTCGGTCCACTACAGCCTATTCACTCAAGTAACTGAAGCTAACCATGGGTATGCAGATTTGAAAGACTGTCTAATTTGTAAGTATTGCTAACTGTACTGTAAGAGCTCATGGTTATAAAGATTGCAACATTAAAATGCATTGGGGCGGATTGATACCAGCCGATTTTCCAACCAAGTAAAGGGAACGGTGGCCGAAATACTGAGCGCAAATAATAACCTCGGTAGGTTAGGCAGACGCTCCCGGCGCGACAATAGCAAGAAGTAAACCAATGGCCGAAAACCAAGTGGTGACCCAAAAGTGGCAATATAAGACCGCAAATTTGCCACCTGTCACATGTCACCTGTTAAATAATGGCTTGAGATATTTGCATAATGAATTGGAAGTTTTCCAATGCAGTGCAGATGCGAGCTTTACGTTATGTGTGAAAATGGCTCTCATATAAACAAGGTTATACTTGAATGTCACTGTGGAGTGTAAGTTCGGGGGATGTGAGCAACACATTACTTTGGCTCTCATATAAATTATCAGTTTGTGCGATTAAAAGTCAATGTAATAAATGTTCTGACCAAAACGCATTGCCTTCTCGATTACTACACTGGTGCGATGACCATGAAGCTACCGCAGCCAAATCCATTTACTGATGGAGACGTCGAACATTGGCTGCAGTATTCCCAAGCAGTTGCAATGTGTAATAGCGGTAAAAAATGGTGAACGGTTTCAAAGATTCAGTTGTCTATAGAGACGATATTGTCATCATTCTAGACAAAATTGAGCAGCATCTGTAACAGCTGGAAGTATTGTTAAGGAGAAATATCTGATGATGTGCTGAAGTTGAGACGCAATTAATTGGTAAATTGAGTGAAAAATATCGATTACCAATGTCACATGGATGGCGTGGGATTAATTAAGCCGTTGCCAGTAGAACGGACACAATTGAAAATTATTAGTTCTAACCTCAAAGAAAAATCTGTGATCAATCTTTGACTTTGTCGGCTACAACTCGAAATTCATGATAATATTTTCGGAAAAAGCGCAGCTACTATGCATGCTAATTGAGCAGAGTAAGAATTTTAAATTAAATGCCAAAGCGGATAGCAATTTTAAAACTCAAATAGCGATGTCTACAAGCCTGCATTGTCTAACCAATCCGGACCGTGTAATAGAATTCACTTTCTCTGTTGGTGCAGGTGATGCTGCAGTGGAAGAAGTTTGGTAGCAGCTTGCGTGTATTGTTCTTATATCAGGCGAATGTTAACAGAGGCAAAACGGAAATATTCAACCACAGAAAAATGATGTTTGACAATTGTTTGTACACTTCATTATTCTCAAACTATGGAGTGAATTAAGACCACAGACTCTAAACATAGCTAATGACAAAACTGATCCTAGTATAGGGTTGGCAAGATGGCACACCGATTACACGGGTATAATTTTTTTCTTAGTGCACATATCGGGAGAGATAACGAGTTGCCCTATGCTTTGTCACATCCAGCCATAAAGGAAGATGGCATACCAGCAGTGGCAGTCTCAGAAAACTCAGTAAGCCCGCTAAACATAAAAATCGTCAGCTTCAAACAAGGTGACAAATTAACAAAGGAGGTATAGGAACATTTAAATTAAGGCACAAAACCGAAACAATCTTCGTTTAAATTTGGGGAATTTTTGAATTTATGAAACATGGCTTAGAATAGCTGACGGTAAGCTGATGTATGAACTATGTACGGAGAATCCCTGCGACAAACAAAGTTACACTACATCTTAGAAGCTGTTAGACATTAGTTGCTAGAACCGACATATAATGGTCATCGTGATGGAGAAAATCGAGGTTCAGAGCTTTCGAAGCAATAAACATTTTGCCGATTCATGGCTTGTTATGTCAAAGATTGTTTGGGGACATGTCCTTGCTGCCCGTAAACTTGAGAAAAGAGCCCAAAATCTCCCAAGATGGTTCAAGTGGACGCAAGAATGCGAATGCTGGCCTAATGCATGGGTGCTTTCAGACCCATAACCGCAAACTATACGGGGAACCGGTATATTTTCCGGATTGTGTAGCATTTTACTCGCTAAGTAGAAGCGTTTTCAACACCCGATCAAACCATATAAACGGTGGACATCTTCGTGCCATCCACACACTATATGTATGGCAGACAGGTTTACCCGAACAATTAAAATCGTTGCACACCCACCAGTTAAGTTTGGATGCTAATCTAACTTAAGTCCTTGTGGTTTGTCGCACTACAAAACGCGCGAACACATTGTGTGTACCATTTGAACTGATCTTCTGGAGAAAACGAAAAACAATGTTAGACAATGCGATAACCAAATAGAAGAATAGGAAATTCCAGAAAATGAGAGACAAGAGAAGGTAGCGACACTATTGACTAAGATAAGCAGATAACAAAACAACTCTAGTTACATCAAAAGAAACAATTCCCAATCGAAAATCTCATGGAGTTCATGCATAATAGGCCACAGACTCGCAATACGAGTAAGCGGAAATTTCTTTGTGTGTTTCAAAATTTTCCGATTAATCAAGCAAAAAATGAACAATAAAAATATTTTAAAATTAAAACAGTTGAAATGAAAACAACTTGGTCGCTAATATGTCCGAAAAAGAAAGTTAATGCAACGGAGCTCGTAATAGTTAGCGAGCATTATCACCTCGTTAGGCCAGGCGAACGCCCATGGTTCAGCAGTAGGAAGAATTAAACCAATGGCCCCAAACTATATGGTGATCCGAAAAGTGGTAATAGAAACTCATATTGGCCGCCTGCCACCCATTAGATGTTAAACGGAGATATTTGCATAATAAACCGAAAGTCGGCCAATGCGGAGCTGATGCGAGCGTCACAAGATGTTTGCAAATGGTTCTTATGTAAACAAGCAGCGCTTGTATGCCACTGTTGGATAAGGCAGGTACGACCAACCTGTTCAATCACATGTGTCCAAACACCTACATGCGGATCCTGATCTTATTGTCCCTACCTGATGAATGCAAACAGCACGAAACCGGTCGTGCTTTATAATCCCGGTACGGCTTGTTCAACAAACGTTCTGATCTTCTTTAATGTCTTTTCGGTTCAGCATCCTCAGATGTATTGAGGATAGTGGTGTTATGATGGTCAGTATATCTGTAGGTAATTTGATCCACACGACTGCGAAACATTGAGCCATCATCAAGGTCCATTATTTTTACCATCCATTTGCCGATATTGCCAAGCACGATGCCAGAGCTCGGTCGGAATTTATTACCACGATGAAATAAAACTTTAGCTGATTTCAGACCTAGCAGATTTGGTCTCAGGGATCTTGCTTTGCATGAAACAGCTGGAGTTTGTCTGGTAATTGCGTTAGTAAAATTCCGATATTGCAATAAGAAATTGTCAACAAATCGGTCAAGTTCTTCAAATGTAGTAGGTGCACAAGAAGTGATTGCTCGCTTTAAGGTACCAACAAAATTTTCAGCCAATCCATTTGATTGTGGAAGACGAGGTGCGGTGAATAAGTGTCGACAACCAAGAGAATGTAACAATTGTGTGATATGTGCAGCAGAAAAATGGCTGCCATCATCACGAACAATAGCAATAGGAACTCTTTCGCGGCTGAATACTTTTCGCAGTGCAAGCATAGTAAAACTAGAGTTTGGTTTCTGCGTCCAAAAACCTTCAGGCCACTTTGAATAAGAATCAATCGCGACCAATGCATAGTTGTTGTTGGCCTCCGTCGGTCGATGTCGACCATGGATGTACATCACATCGCATGAATTTCATGTTTTGCAACTTTTTGAATGACTAAACAGTCCGATTCGGGGAGGAACAATCGCTCCCGCAGCGCTTGCAACGATAGTCAGAACTATGTTGTATTGCATCAGTTGCACGCCGGCGGCGTGATCTGCGTTCAGCAGCCAGGAGCTGTATTTGCTCACCAATGCATAGTACTTGTTTAAAAATGGTCCACAATAATCAACATGAATGCGCGGCCAATCTTCACATGCCAATGGCCATGGCGTCCATTTGGATGGTTGTCAGAAAACTTTATGATGACAAGCTTCGTAAGAAACAGCAGTTCTGCGTATGTCTGCATCTATTTCAGGCCACCAGCATAAATTTCTGGCCAAAGACTTTATGTTTCTATTCCAAGATGTCCAGAATGCAAATCATTCAGTACCGCTTTACGCAAATCGGAAGGAATAATAATTCCATAATTCAAGCATAATAAAAATCGGGAGACATTGAGAGTTCATCTCGTCTAGTAAAATATGATGGAAATTTCCGCCGAATACGTGAATTACATCCTTTCTTCAAAGCAGTAAAAATAGCAGAAAAGAAACTTTTCGTGTCACGGATTAACAAATGACGACTGACAGAGAGCGGTTGCACCAAAAGAGAATCAAAAGGATCGTCAGGTTTCGCATCTGGTAGTGACTGGCATGACAGGCAATCTACATGTTGAATGTGTTTAGAACTTCGATGTTCAATTGCATAATCATAAGCACTGAGTGCTCTGCTCTATCGTTGAACCATTGCGGCAGTACTTTTCGAAATAGATTTACCAGGATCGTATATGAATTTTAAGGCTTCATGGTCTGTATCAATGGTGAAACGATGACCAAACAGGAAATCGTGCAAACGTTGAATAGCCCAATAAAGCTTCACGGTGTGTTTGAGCATAAACTTTTTCAGCAGCACTTGGCTTGCAAATTACTGGATGTCCATTTTGCTCGAGAACAGTACCAATACCGTCGGGGAATGCATCAGTAATAACAAAGCAATGAATTTTGGGACTAAATGGATGAAGAACGGCATCTGACTTTAGAAAGGGTATTATGTTGCGTAAACAATGTTCATGTTCATCAGTCCACACAAAATTTTCTTTTGATTGAAGTGAAAATAATGATGAAGCTTTCTCACTGAAATTTGGAATGAACCTCGAATAGTATTGCAATTGTGTCATGTTCTTTAATGACTCCGCATTCATCAGTGGGAGATGACGATTGGGATGTGATTTATAACCATTACCATCCACAATGTATCCAAGGGATGCAAAATTCGAAACAGAAAACAAACACTTAACAGCAACATTTTTAAAGGTGAATCTACGAAACAATTCTAATAAACGTTCACCATGAAGAGATCGTGTTGTCGTATGCACGATAACATCATCCTGATATACTTAAATTCCAACCATATCACGAGTAATATCATTCATAACTTGTTGAAATATAGCAGCAGAATTGCGCAAACCAAAAGGTGAGAATTTGTACCGAAATAGACCAAACGGTGTAGTGATGGTATTTAACATTGAAGACTGATCGGTCAACGGTATATGTAGGTAAGCGTCTTTTAAATCAATCTTCCAGAAGAATTTGGATCCCATCAATTTATTCAAAATAACTTCGGGTTTAACTGACGTGCATGTTTGCGTCAACAATCTAGTATTTAATGTAAAACGATAATCGCCGCAAATTTTTGGGGTGTTCCCATCAGACTTCAACAGTGTCACAATAGGTGTGCCCCAAGCAGAGGACTCAAACTTTTCAATTATACCTTTGGAACATAGATCTTTCAAAGATTTTTTGACAGGTTCTCGGAGTCCATATGGAATAAGGCGGCGTTTGAGAAACACAGGATTTCCTTCTACGTCAAGAGAAATTGGAAGAATTCGGATTCCACCAGTTGCTTGCTAACATTGAAATCATTAGATTCTTCAACTCTGAAGTGTCTTCAGACGATGTCACGAGAGATAGACTGATTTTTAGAGCTTACACTGCTTTCAGACCGAGAATAGATGGACCAGTTTCAATAAAAATAAATCTGCAGGCAGCAGTATTGTTTTCATCTCGGATGGAGATCATACACGATCCAACGACAGGAATAGAATGTCTAGTAATGGCTTCAACTGTGAGGCTAGTAGGTTGGATTTTTGCATTGGGAACAAACTGTTTTAGATCTCTTTGGGTAATAAGCGATTTAACTCTACCCGTATCTAGAATAAAATCTAATGATGCTCCACTAGAAACACAAAAATTGATTTTACAAATATGGCTAGAATTGCAAGATGTCACGGCCAATGATAACGATTCAAATTCATCATTAACATCGCTAACCTTAGCGTTTTTCGAATCAGTCCAATACGTTTTAGGAGTTCGACAAACGGATCGAATATGACCAGTTTTCCGCACTTGTGACATCTGGCTTGACGGAATCTGCAAGTGTATCGTGAGTACTGTCTGCCGCATGACGCAAATTTCCCAATTTTGATTGAATTCGAATAGTTATCAGTAACGCGACGATAATTCGGTTGATACTTTAGCTGTTGACCTGCTATAGCATTCTTCGCACTTTCATGTTTATGTGTATTAAACATGACGGAACATTCTGCTGGCGACAAATTTGTCGCTGCCACACTCGCATCTAGATACTGTTCACAATGAGCTCGAACATCTTTGAAAGAAGGTTCTGGCAGTTTCAAGAGCTCATTTTGCAAAACACTGTCATTTATTCCAGCAATAAGGCGATCTTTCAATTGCATTTCTAACAAGTCACTAAAGTCGCATTTCGCTGCCTGAGTTACCAATTGTAGAATAAAATCGCGAATTCATTGATTGGGCTGACGCACCATTGTATCAAATTTTGCACGTTCAGTTGCTTCGAAATGTACAGGCTTCACAAGTTGCAATAAAATAAAATTCAGCGTTTCGTATGGAAGAGAGAAAGGAGAATCCGGATAGGTTAAATTTTTGATTAACGTATATGCAGATTTTCCTACTGCATTTAGAAAATGAACAGTCGTTTTATCATTGTTAGCTTTCGGCCGCGTCATACACCAAATTTCGAATCTTTCAAAATAGTCTTCAATTTTTCGGGCATTTGCATTCATATAGAGATGTTCCAAAATTTAATTTGCCATGACGAATTGTTGTTCGCAACACCAAATGTAATGAATTGAAGTGTATTGAATTAAATGGAATAACCAATCCAAGAACAGAAGTGAGAACAAACCACGCTCACTCCAATTACACAGTATGCATTGATTAATGTCGGTTTGACAACAAGAACTTGAATAACAGTATTATTGATTAATGTATTGTGGTGCTCACATCCCCATCCCTTACACACCACTTGAACATCGTGGTTCTTTGTAAGAACTCTATATAACAGTGGCATACAAGTTACACTTTGATGATGAATGATTGAATATTATTGATCGTTAATCGAACAGTCACCACACATCTTCACTTTTTTAAATTTTGAAAATCATCTCGCCGTCTTCGTGAAGTATGCGCCTCACAATGGCTTGAACTTTCTCAATCTATCTCCCTGCAGCAAAGTTCGTTGCAATTTGAACTTGAACAAACAGCGCCTTGTTTAAACGGTCGATTATTCCTTTTCGTTTAAAGGTTGTTGTTTTGGTAATTTGTGCAGATTCACTGTGGCCAAAGATTTCGTGAGCTTATTATTTCAGGATACTATTTTGATGCCTTTCAGCATAACATAATTCTCAATTTTGTGATTGAAATGTAAATGGTTGTATTTAGCTTCGCGAGCTGAACTGAACTGAGAAATTAAAGCGTACACATCTCACAACGATATTTTGCGGTTTGCCCTCAACTGTCTCATTTGGTGTTCCATTATTTCGACTGAACGACAGTTTTAGTCTATTTTTATATGATAGAAAGGTGAATTTACATTCGTCGAATATTAGGTGACAACCAACCACAAGCCTTTTAGTCGATATTAGTTCAAGTTTATTACGGTATAAAAAGCTAAGAGCTTTTAAAAACCACAGGAAAGATTCAGCGGTGGGTCGAAAAAGCAAAGAAAGAAATGTTTGAGTTTCCAAGGCTTTATAGCGGGCCTCATTCGCGTTTAGCCTGCACCATCAATGGATTTCTGTGGCATTTAGGCAAGCAGGGCGTCAACCCGGGACACAGCTACCCACCACATCCTCTGGATTAGAGTCACTTGAACGTGCGTGCGTTCGGACTTCCGATACTAGGATCGTGACACAAGCTAGTGAGTTTGGAAAAATTTGGTAAATAAATAATGCGTTTTCAAAACATCCAGAACTTCTTAATAAGTCGCATGATAAATATGAGTCTTCGTACGAGTGAGCAACATTACTCATAGCAATTGCCAGTTCGCCGGTTTTTCAAATGTTCACAATTGAAAAGAACCGTGCTCCGGTTAATGTTGTGGGTAGCTGTTTCTTCGGTTAATTGCCTGTCTAAAAACTGCCTCAAGTATGCAACCAGCATGCGGGCTGAACGCTAATTTAGCCCACTAGAAAGCCTTTGAACCCCACACTTCTTTTCGCGTTGCATTTCGTCCCAATATACATTACACCATATGGTTTTTGTAAGCTTTTGCTTCATATACACGAGTAAAATATTGAAGTACACGTTTCTCTGAATAATTCCTTTCGTGTTTCAACGTCCATTTATCAAACAAACTTTTATAACTTGAAAATACGACACGTGAAATCGTTTGACGTATCTTTGTAGGTATATCGGTAATAAATCATCGATAGATGACGAGTTTATGTCACGTATTTCTGAAGCAACCATAGCATTCCGCAACTTGAGTCAACTCTGGCGTAAGGAAAGACCGTCTCTATTACTCATCGTTTGAATTTACAAAGCGACAGATGTGGTGTGCTTACGAAAATTACATAAAGAGCATATCTGACTCCTCCAAGTATTCGACAGCCACTATCTGCCTATCATTCTGGGCCAGTTCTTCACATGATCGATGCTAAGTAAATGCAGGTTTAGGTTCGAGAAAATTTTAATGAGCGCTGAGTCTATTCTGAATGATGTGGCCAGACCTCTACTGTCTTCACCGTTGAATGTAAACGGAGAGCAGGGGTATTCCGCTACATCGTATCCGAACAGCAGCGTAATGGTTTGGTATGAAAGCACAAGCCTGATACAGGCAAAGTGCCGCACAGTCAGAGACTGCACGTGGGCTAAGATACTGTCAGGTTGCCCAGGCCTAGACGCATATGAGGATGGAAATAGAAATAGAAATGGTAGTGAAACTCCAGCGTGTTTCAGCCTGCAGCTCACTACTGTTTGCCAATCAATTTAGCACGATGTTAGCCGTACAGCACAGAAATTCTGCACGATTGCACATCCGTGCACAGCAGTGTTAAATGCCAGTAATTATATCGGACGCTCACAGTTATCTAAAGGCGTTAATGGTTGAATACTTCTGAACCTCAAACTGGTTGATTAATGTATTGTGGTGCTCACATCCCCATCCCTTACACACCACTTGAACATCGTGGTTCTTTGTAAGAACCCTATATAATAGTGGCATACAAGTTACACTTTGATGATGAATGATTGAATATTATTGATCGTTAATCGAACAGTCACCACACATCTTCACTTTTTTAAATTTTGAGAACCTTATGACCTCAGCGCTGTCTTACATCTGCAAATTAGTGCAGTCATATCACTGCACGGATGTGCAATCCTGCAGCATTTTGTGTGCTGTATGGCTAACATCGTGCTAAATTGATTGGCCACCGGTAGTGAGCTGCATACTGAAACAGGCTGCAGTCTCACTACCATTTCCTGTTCTTTTTCTTCCTCATTTCTGTCTAGGCCTGGGCAACCTGACAGTATCTTAGCCCACGTGCAGTCTCTGACTGCGCGGCACTTTGCCTGGATCAGGCTTGTGCTTTCATACATACATTCATACAAACAAGTATGTTATTTTCAATTCTGATCCCAGGTCTGCGTCAAATGGTGCACAAAACCTCGCTTTTTCAGACTAGATTCCTGCCATCAATTGCTTACTGTGCTCTCCGATTACCAAATTATGTTAGCATTGAATCGCGAATGCGCAGTAAAATGACGTTCATCATCTGTTCGTCAAAATAGCCTTTTATATGTATTCTTTACATTTGCCATTCCGCAAGGCAGCGGGGTTTGCTATCAGTTTCAGCTTCATTGAATGACTGGCTCCATCTGCTTAAGGCAAACAGGTTTTATATAATCATGTACCGGTTCTTGTGTATTTCGTTGATAAATGTGATTTCAACTGGACTTGTGAAGGCCACTCGTTCGAAAAGTACAACTGCGTATTGATTTTTTTATCTACGCGCATCTTGCATTTTTGCACTGCTATTTAGATACTGCTAAAAACTCACTGTATCTTCGCTGTTGTTATTTTTCTCTATACTTTACTGTTTTATAATCCATATTTCGCCCTTGAGATGTTAACTCAGAAATTGCTTGTGCTTGTGTGCGACTATCTCCTCCTGGAGGATGAGTCGGCTTCAATGAAGATTCTTGGGAATTTGGGTACAAAGCGGCGTCCCCAGCACCACTCGGCGTTTGTTCGAGTCAGCTTCTCTAGCCTTTGCACAACCAAGTGCAACCTGCAAGGCAGCAGGGAGTTGCCAGAAAAAGGTGGTGTGCATCAACTAACCTTCTGCCAGACTCTGTTTCAGATTTTTCCTCAGGGTTTTCTCCCGAAGCCTTTCCCGCGATCGGGTATCCGCAAGGCAGCGGAGGTTTAAAATGAGGGTTTTCCTTCCCCTAGATGAAATGCCCTCCCAGGCTAACGAGCTCCATCAGCCCGAAGCAAACTGGTTTTCAAGCGCCAGTCACTCACCCTCGCCCCTTCTCCTGTTCGTAAAAGCAGTTCCACCAGGTTCGGTGCAGTCCAGAAACTGGACTTGGTTGCCAGAAGCCATTTGAGACGCTCTCCATATGGGAGCATTTTATGGACGTTGGAAGCTTATCCCCACTGCCACCCCCGGCTATGATAACCTTTGGAACCAGAAATGCCACTTGCCTGTTTTTTCTTCTTTTTTTTCGGTTCACATATATATTTATCGAAACATATGTTTTTGGTAAAGTTGCAATCAGCTGTCATTATCTTATTGAAAAATTCCAATCATTCATGAATTTCACGTTCAATCTCTTCCAGCTCAACTCATGTATGATCAATTAGGCTCTTGTGGAGACTACCGATTGAATATACTACCCAAACATTCGGTGCAGCCTTTTTTTAATACACGACAGGCTTTCGAAATGCTACCCGACGAACATCTATCAAACATCACACCCGAATCTGTATCGATGCTCCCGAATAGAAATGAATCGGCGGTAGTACCTGTTTCATCATCCGTTTGGCTAGATCAAGGAGAATATTTTTTCGATGATGAGTTTTCTTCACCGATGGATGAAGATATCAGCCACACTAATTGTCTCACCTCGCAACCTGTCGCCGATAAACTATGTGATCATTTGAAGATGACACAATCATGTGCAGATTCATGTATATGCACTCCTGGGGATTCTGCGGAAGATCACTTGCACAATAATATACCGTGCAGTAGTTCTATGGGCATTGTAAATTTTCAATCTTCCGAGGACTGTGGTTTGAGAAACGGATCACTGGCACAACGCGATGAATCTCCAATAAATTCACGCCAAGGTTGCAGCTCACAAATATCGTTTCAAGGATCTCGATCTGGTTCATTTAGCTGGATGCAGCAAGTTATGGAGCGTTCGTGTAACCCAGACCTGAAAGCACTACTCACTCGCGTTGCTGCCACAGCGGATTATAAACTGACTTATACAGATATATTTCCCCCGGAATCTTGTAGGACATCGTTCATAAAACAGTCTCTGGACTTCAATGAAGCATCCAGAAGCAAATTAAACGGTCTTCTCCGCTCGTTTAGCCACAGTAATCTGTTCACCCCCGAAGATTTAAAAGGACTCCGGCATGCTCTTGACCAAACGACACAGTTCATATCGGAAACCTCTCCTAGACCATCGTTTTCCGTTGCTGACAATCACTCAACCATCCCTGCCTCAATAGACCCCCAACATGATTCTACAGGTGCAACATCCGACGCTGATGTAAAAAAGCATGTGACTACTTGGGCTCAAAGGCATGGCAGCCGTGAAAGTTTACAACGTAGACAAACAGAAAACAAAGAGGCAACTGCGGGATTCGTTCCAACCGTCTTGACACATCCTGATGCTATGAATCAGCTTTTTTCCAACGAAAATGTTAGTCCTTGGCGTGCGATTAAGGAAGCCAGCAATAACTTGATGACATGGAATCAACTCAAGCGTACAGTTAAATACGAAAAATCGAACATTCACGCAATGGATGCCAAAGAAAAGTTCATCAATCATGATCTAATCAACACCACGTCGGATACGCAACTTTTAGAAAACTTTAAACCCAGACCCTCCCGTCGGTCCCGCTCACAGCCTCCTTCATCAAATCCATACATGTATCGCTTCTCCGGCACACTTCTAGAAATTTTCATGCGTGCTAGAGCGATGGAAATGAGTTTACAGAATGGTGACGATAAAAGCGTATACAAACACCACAATTACAATTTCAAAACGCATGCCACTGAAAGCGGATCTAATTCTCATTTTTCTAATACCGATAAAGATAAACTTGAAGCGACGAATAATGAGAGAGATATGTGTAATTTCGGTGTCCAATTTCCTCCAATTGATTCGAATAACTCATCGCTTATTCCGATGAACGCATTGCAGCCTACTCCACTACGAAGTTCTTCTCCATTGTGGTCAAATATTCCCGCACCGAAAAGGTCTATTGCCGTTGGACGCATGAGTTATCCTTCAGATTTACCTCTCACTAATCAACTTAAGCGTGCAATTTTGAATAGACCACATTCGCTTGGTTCGAATAAACATTACCCAATAGCAGAATCAAAATCTAATCACACGTCACCCGGAATCGCAGCCTCTATCACAGCATCTACGGGTCCTGATGAATATTCACGCGATCGTTTTTCTATCGGTTGGATTCGAAATCCTCGGGCATCTATAGCTTATCCCGGTCTTGGATTTCTTTCCGCTCCTCGGCCCTCACGCCTTACTGGTGCTAGCTTTTTGTGCCACACACTTCCAGATTTGTCGTTTCTGAGCCTCGCTGGAGCGGAAGAAGAGCGCAAAGGTACTCCCACTATGCCAAAACGAATACGGCGCTGTCCTTGTCGATGTCATCCTGTGTCTGATCGTTGTTGCGTCAAGTGCGGTTGCCGGTCTTCTTCAGTAGGACGGGTTGGTCTTAAACTTCTTCAACATCCTATCGATCTGACTTCCAAGCCTAAAGCCTATGGAGTGAAAGCATGCACATTTCACAAGGTTTCATGTGAAAGTCCTCATCAATATAATGAATGCCATCCGCCCACTTCTATACCCGATCTCGTAGTTGGACATGCAAGTCCCTTGGCTCAAAACGGTTCAAATAGTTCTCATTCAACACCAAAGCAACACCGAGGAATTCACTTCAGGCATCCCATCGCTCTTCGCACTGAGGTGAGTTCGTTTATGCTATCATACATTTCCGATACGTATCGCAAATGCATCATATATATAGAGAGGTAGCTTCTACAAAATGTCGAAACCGCTAATCATTATTTATTACCTTTGATTATGAGGTGTGTGATGGAAATGCATGCAAATGCTGATGTTTGTTCATGAGCATGGTTTGAACTCCATGTACATGTGTTCGGGCACACGTGATTAAACAGGTTATTCTTATCAACCGTATCCAACAGTGGCATACAAACGGTCATATTTGTCTAGGCCTGGGCAACCTGACAGTATCTCAGCCCACGTGCAGTCTCTGACTGTGTGGCACTTTGCCTGGATCTGGCTTGTGCTTTCACATACCAACGCGAATCTTGTTTACCATTACTCCACTGTTTAAAGGCATGTGGATCTTGATCTTGCTGTTCCTACCTGATGAGTTCAAACAGCGCGTAACCGGTTGTGGTGTGTGTGTGTATGTGTGTGATGAAAATGCATGCAAATGAGGCCGTTTATTAACTGATTATATTTTCAAATTTTTCGACACTCTTTTCTTAATTTTTGCTCGGTTTCGGCATTATGTTTTTGAGACATGAACGCATTTTAAAAGCTTCTTTTCACACCAGGACGCAACGTATTGATTAGATAATGAAGTTTAGAGGGCATGCTATGAGTCCAAATTTCTCGAATGTGCAGTTATTCAGTGCTTCTGTACTGCGCAGGTCACACCACGTTAAATTGATTTACCAACGGTACTGAGCTGCATGCGGAAACACGCTTGAATCTCACTGCTATTTTCCATTTTCTCTTGCACTGTTTAGGCTTATGCAACCTAAGAGTATCTTACCCTTTATTTAGGGTAACACATTTATACGCTCTGAAATAGATTAGCGCCGGAAATCCCCTTGGTCCGAATTCTATTGCGTTTTAGGGAAGAATGGATGATACAGAAGCGCAAACATCTAGACTAGCTTCAGAGAGCATATCTGCGTCTTGCGATTGTGCGGTATTTTTGGTCTGCACAGGTAATACCGTGCTGAACTGATTAGCCAAAGATACTGAGCTGTATGGACAATGCGCTGGAGTCTCACTGCCATTTTATAATTTTCTCATCTTTCTAGGCCACCTGACCGTATCTTAGCCCACGTGCAGTCTCTGACTATTTGCACTTTGCCTAGATCCAGGCTTGTGATTTTATATTTACATACATATCTGCGTCAGCGACTTTGTGTATCCACGTAATCCTCGATATGCGACAAACGCTTCGTAATTAGAAAAAAAAACAATCATCTTTCCTATGCACGTTTGGTGGTTGGTGTCTCGCTGCCAAACAGTAATAATCTTTGAAGACGCATCATATAGCCTAAGTTTTATTTTATGGAATTGTGTGGGTGCTTGGGCCACCAGACTGTCATTGCTATTTTTATTTTCGTTTCAATATATCTCCATATTGGGCTGCTCAACTTTACAGTGTATCAGCCCACATGCAATCTGTGTTTGTTCAGCACTTTGCCGTGATCCATGCTTGTGATTTAACGCATATATACATAAACACTGGTTCAAACGAACAGTCTGGTTTTTGCTCTTGTTAACTTACCAGAAGTTATCTTCGATGTATTAACCGGGATAAGTGCAGTAGAGTGTCGGTTCAAGCGGACAATGTTTAACTTCCGGTTTACTATTAAAATAAACCAATCTTTCCAATGGTTTCCGAGTTGTCGGTTTTGTTATATTAAGCTCTTGTTTTGCTAAGATTTATTTGAATGGTTGGCGTGAAAGTAGCGGTGGTTCACTTTCGTGTCTGTTCACTTGAATCGGTCATTGAATCCCATACGAAATTTCTTCCTCTTCAGAATGATCACTTTAACTCGGAACCGAATTTAAATTCCGCGCTCACAAATACCAGCAATCCGTTATTCACCGGCTCGGCCGATGTCGAAGGCGAGGCTTATCCAATGCCAAGCACTTTAATGACTTCAAGCAGTCAAGCTTGTTACGGATGGGACTCGAACAGGACATCTAGCATGTTCGACCGATCGTGCAGTGGCCGCCCCAAGAAAAGCGTCAGCTTTAGTGGAAATATCCGTCACCGTGGACACCATAGTACCGACAATTTCGAAGCTGCATCGGCCACCTCTCCAGAACCTAAAGGTATGTTGATTTAGCATTTTGATATCGTGTTTTATATACGCCCAATCTCGTGCGCTCTACCTCAGCTTGTATTATACTTCCTCACTATTTTATACACCTCCACCTCGAATCACCTCGCTAATGTTGAAACGCTTTTTCATATTACACCTGAATATCACTCGGTGCCCAACTTTCAGTGAAATTCGGGTCTTTTACGCGCAAACCTCATCTTGGACGCAAAAATGTATCTCCCTGGGTCCTTTTGGTGTGATCTTTTCTTTTCTTTCCACTTTAGGTTTTTAATAACTTCTTATCCACTCAAGTTGCTTCTGACATGTTCACTATAAAAATTCACTCGACTCCACAACTTCCAGGTCTTTAGTTGTGATCTTTTTGCTGATTTTTTAAGCTAAATCAAGGCTTTCTATTCCGTAGCACCCGTTTTATGTAGTAATTACATCTTCAGTGTAGTGTGTAGTAATTGTTTTTCGAAAAGGTCTGCTTTTCAAGAGAATAGGCGCCAAGTTGCGCAGTTGTTTTATGCATCGGCAACGATAATGGCGATTTCTTTTCCGATGGTGTGACCGAACGAAACTTACTTACTACCTTGGATTGCATGAATTTAGCGCAAACTCGTGCGTGATCCGACATCGTGTTTTGACCACAATCCTTGCTGTCGTCAATGCCGATTGACTGTAAGATAATTGATTAGAGCGCAGAATATTCTTTCCGGTGTTTCACATCAAAGCTCTGCAATACATACATTACAGAAATCTAAAATTGATTTGATCCACATCAGATAGACGGGAAATCAATATCACGTGCTATTGCCTAAACCGGTTCACGTTGCAAAAGATCACACGCTAATCGTTTTTGGACGCATAAGTTTGGTCTCAATATTTTGATGACTATCGCTTTTACTGTCCTCATGACAGGTTGTGAGGAATCGTGTAAACGACCGTAATCACATCATCATGTACCGGTACGAACCAGATGGGCTAGGATCTAACTGTTAATCTTTTTAAAACAGCTTTTGGTAAGCTTAGGCTTTGCTAGTTTTCGCGTTATACGGCCAATATATCCCGCTCCACAGGCGCATTTCAATCGTTCAACATTGAGATTGCTGGACAAAGCAGCTGATAATTAGGCTGCTGCATGATGATAATGAAGGTTATTCTCACGGCATTTTTCAAGCTTGCAGGTTAATAATCCGCTAGCGGCTTCTTCCTTAAATTGAAGCCTAATGTATAAAGTTTTCTTCGCTTCTGTTGGTACGGATTAGGATTTGGTGCATTTGTCATTCAATGAAGCACGATGGGTAACCGTTTTTACCGAGAAAACTGCGTATCAACGCAAGCTCTTCGGTCTTATTCTCTTCAGAGGGTATTCAAGTTACTCACGTGAATGGCTTATGCACCAGAACTCGTTTCATCTTTTTTCATTAGAATTGCGCTCATGTATGGTATGAAAGCACAAGCCTGATCCAGGCAAAGTACCGGTACGTGCTACCGGTGTATTGCTGTCTTTGATGATGATGAAAGTACCGCACAGTCAGAGACTGCACGTGGGCGATATTACTGTCAGGCTGCCCAAGCCTAGACAGATATGAGAAATCGAGAAAAACGTTGGTAGTGAGACTCCAGCGTGTTTCAGCATGCAGCTCACTACCCGTGGCCAATCAATTTAGCACGGTGTTAGCCGCACAGCACATCCGTGCAGAATTGCGCTCATGTAACAAAGCTATCATGCTGATGTCGCTCAACTCGTTCACGAAACTTGTTTGAATGCGTGTTCCGTTCGAGGTGTTGGCACCTCTTCTCAGTTTGTTTGTGCTTACTCTTCTATCAAATCTGTAGCTATTTAAGCCCTACCCTTCCCCATCTTTTAAGAGTTTACTTTTTCATGGCTGTATGGCAGTTAAGCATTCGGTACGTGCTACCGGTGTAATGCTGTCTTTGATGATGATGATGATGATGATGATGATGAAGGTGGATGCTGCCCAGTCCACTTTAGTTTCTGGTGTACCCCTGTATCTAATGTTTCGTCTGATCTTCTTGTCAGTGAAATATCGAGAAAGGTTAGGTGTCTGTCGGTTTCCAGTTTGTAAGTAAAATAGACGTTATCGTTCGCATCGTTATAATCAGTCGGTAAGGTTTTGATATCGATTTCTTCATTACAAATGAGGAACGTATCTATTTTCTCAATAAACAAAACTGGTACTTACTCTAGCTTGGCTATAAAATCATTCACCAATAAAGGTCCTAAGGATGATCTCCGTATTACTGTTTCGACTTGGTGATAATTCTTGCTGCGTATTAAAATTATACGTTCGTTGTGCATCGTAGAAATGGTTGTTTCAACGTGCTGGTCGGAATAGGGACGTTCAATACTTCACGGACAATGCGGTATCACACAAAATTAGACGGTTTGCAGCAGTGGTGTATTGGTAATCAAGCACGAAACACCAAGCGATAGCATTCTTTTTTCAGAGGCGTTAGCCAAACCAAACCTATGCGTCGAAAAACAATTTTGTGTGCGATCTTTTATTACCGTGGCTAAGATCAACATCCATTGAACCAGTTTAAGCCATCATCATCATGAGGCACAAGTCTGGAACCAGACAAAGTGCCAAAGAACATGAAGCAGGAACAGCATATAAGCACGTGCGTGAAAAATGGAAAACGGGCAAGCGAAATATGCAAAAGCAAATGCGCCAAAATCAGCTTATTTTTCATCAAATAATAATAAATAATCAAATATAGTAATAATAATCAATAATAATAAATAAAATAATAATTTTTCATCAATATAACGATACCGGATAAAAAATATGACAACCATAATAAAATACACTGGCGCCAATTATTTCGGTTTGCTGCCATATCTCGTAAGGTTTACAAGCAACTATTAGGTGAATCTTTCGGGCCCCACCCAGGCAAATGAATACGCGCCACTGAGCCTAGCACTACGATGAGTTTCTTCATTCCAACGCACCACGTGATGGACGGGCCACCCGATCGTTTCTACCATGCTCTGCGAATAAGGCGCGGTATGATAAATGTCCTAACCATCGCAGTAATATCACATAGCACTGATTTCCCATCTGTTTGTTATTGATTAGATCCATTTTTGATTTCTCTAACGTATATGTTGTAAAGTGTTGATGTGAAATATCGGATAGAATATCCTTCCGCAAAAATGTCAGATACTATTTGTGATTCGGGTTTCAAATTTGTGTGTTTGTACTCACAGTCCTGGAGCCAACAGAAATGCTGTGTGGTGTGATGAACCGCACAGGGACTGAGATTTTGTCGTGTTACCCATCTTTAGATAAATATATAAAAAGGCAACTGGTTACTGAGCCTGTTGTGTGCTTTCCCAGCATCAGTGTAGCCGATTTAAATCCATCTTAGGTTCCTTCATTCATATATTTTTCTATCACGAAGATGCACAAGTGCATACTTAGGCAATGTACCATATCCAGAACCACGAATTTGAATAAACTACTTTTTATCTGTTACCAATTGGCAATTCTTTCCGTTCAACAACTGCGACCTTACTTTCACGAACAGGCATCGCTGTTTCACAGTTACACCGGCTCAATGGCCATCTTGATTCCACTTCTGAATAGAAGTGATCCTCGGAATTACAAAGATAACTTCTTGATTGCAACGAGATTCGATCGTTTCACCTTTATATGCAACCATCACAACATTACGTTTTCGTGCATTACTATACTGTACAACCGGTGAACGCTGTGAATGCTCGTGTGACCTTTCACTTAGTCAAATTTTCTAGGGCAATTTATCGATTAGCTCCTAGACACACCACCATGTGTTTGCATGCACGTTGATTGGTTAACAAATAAATCACCCAACATACCGATCTCGAATGCCTGAACAGACTGTGAACTTGGCACATTACGATTATTTTCCCAAGGTTACTTTGATTAACGACCCGAGCATTTTGATCTGAAAATAATCATCATACCTTTAATGTTGCGCTTTTTCAATTTTCTCGTCTTATGCTTGCGGCATTCTCGTCTGAATTTTTTTCAGACTAGTGTTCAAACTGCGGACTAACCGGTATGAGATTCATGTATGTTTGTGCAACATCTTTAGGCATTTACAGTCGTTTCCAAATGTTTGGAATCTGTGCTGAGTGCGTCATCCATTCTTGCCACCGGCACTGAATCTTAGCAAGACACGAACTCTGATGGTAAATTGATGGCTGTGTGAATGAAATGTGTTAGTTATTGAGTATTGCAGTTTAAAGCTAGCTTTTTCTCATAACTCTAGCTGACGCTGGCCAAAGTTGTCGATATGTATAGAGTTCATATTTTGATCGCATTTACTTCTTCAATCCCTGGTTGTCATAGAAATGTACGGACCACCCGAAATATTCAGCCCGCTAAGGTGTACAGGCAGGACCGATATGAGTCGACGCCTTTACCTACTGTATGTTGTGTGAGCTCTAGGACGATTTCGTCTGTGCTCAAGTGCGTTCACGACCAGTTGACCCGTTTGTGTGTATGTGCGAATTTCATACACGCTAACGGTCCTTTGTGAGTGAACCTATTTTAAACCCGAATTCTGTTCGTGTTTTGACGCAGCTTCTATATAAAGAGCGAACTATCTCCTAAAGTCTGTCATTATAACTTTCCATTACATGACCATGGATTAACGTTAGGTTTTAAACGTATTCTATTACTTTCTTAAATAGATGACCGGTCTTAATTTAAGAAAAAATGTTGAATGATTTTGATCAAGTCTCAGAAAACCGTAATATTATTGAAAATCGGCAAGAAAACAGGCCCCAATGGCATCTCAGCAGAAGCTCTTATGGCATGCGGCAACAACAACACAAAGATTTGAGAACAAGATTTAGGCTGGGTAGCTTAGACACAGATCAGATAGCTCATTTGCGCGTAATTATAGAACAATCTAGCGAATGATAATCACAGTTTTGTACATAATCTTCATCGCTTACAAGAAATAGCGTCGACCAACACCATTTGGAAATCGACACGACGCCATGGAATATCCCAAAGGTCATCAGTATTATCAAATTTACACAGAATCATCCTGCCAGATTATTTGAAGCGGGTCACTAGCAAACTCATTCAGAGTGAAATCACAAGCGATCGTTCAATTCTATTTCGTTTGAAACGTTCAAGATGTATCCCAGCTAATGAATCCAAGCCATGCGAGGCAAGCAGTGTCTATGCTGGGAAAATAATGGCAACAACTAAAAAATTGTGTCTTGTTCGGTGTAGCTGATTTTCTCTGCAATCCGATACTCTCATCGGCTTTGTTGCGACCAGTCAACTGTGGACCCTGGGCAAGTGTGTACTATGACATGGCTGGTCTGTTGTGTTCGAAGTTCACTCGTGTTGGTGATAAACCTATCTAGGTGATAGCGTGTGAAAATGTTTGTTGCGCAAAACACACAATGTTGTACATAAAGTGAAGACATTCTGTTCTCGCAAACCTTCGTGGTCCAGCGATGCTTTCGCGCCAGTGGCGAAATGTTCCTCAGACAAACAAACTTTCCTTTTATAGTCTGTATTAAAATGTATCCGCTCGCTATCATGTACCTCTCCCTCATCGGACCCAAGCTTCCGTCGCTTCACCAGTGAAGCCACGAAAAATAGTAAAGATCGATCATTTCTTCATTACATACGTGCATACTCACTCGTATTTCGGTAATTTAATCTTGTTATCGTTGAATTTGTCGTTTATTGCAGTTTCCTTTCTTGTTGAAATTTTGGGTTATACATTAGTGAAGTGGCATTTCATTTGACTGCACTATATATCGGCTATTCTTCAAGTTTTATTCTGTCTTGGTTATTATTTAGTAATTCCACGAAACTGGGGGCTATACGGTCAGGAGCCTCCGTTAGCGGAATTTAATCCGCGAATCAGTCCCGGGCGAGATGATGGTCCTGCTGGAGGAACCACTGTACAATCGGACGTCGACCTTCGGTACCATGGTAAGCTCACTTGTGCGTTGTTTCCTCTTCGGGTGTTTGGGATCGGACAAAATGTCATACGATCAAAGACTGCTATGAAAATCAAAGCTGGCTTTGCCAATGTCAACTGAAAACTGGTCACATTAGTCCCTCCAATCTTTTATCTTTGGGACAGTCTTATTGGACCTCTTCGTTTTATCCCCACTTAAAGAGCACGCGCGTTGAAACACAGTAATGCTAGAATCCTCGGGAGCACATCATTTTCTTGTAGCAAAGTTGCTTTTAGGATCTAGTTGCTTTATTGTCCCGAAATCTGAGAGTTTCCTACAACCTGATTCGGTGCTGAATAACTTGTCGTGAAATTTCTACCAGAAAGCAATGGTTTCGTTTATACCCTTCTCACTACCTTCAAATTGTGCACGCTGACAGCTTTTCGGTTTCACCACAGTATCTTAGCCCACGTGCAGTCTCTGACTGTGCTACTAAAATTGTGTTTGACTTGTTTTAATCTAACTCTATCACACCCATTATATTGAAAGTATTATTCTCGCGAAACCAACCGTTTTAGGTATGTCTAGGGCAGCTTGACATTTGTGTTACCTTGATTCAGCGGAATTTTCCAACATGTAACCCTAAAGGTATTCGCGTCCACACTGAAGGGTTCATAGATTACACTTGGGCAAATGTTCCCTTTTTGCATATGTTGGCATTTGTGTCGCCTCGTGTAAATCGATTTTCGTTACTGTGCCCGCCTGTTCGTCGGCATGACACAGTTGTCAATAGTAAAAATTCGATTACGTTGTAACGAATTCCGGATTAAAATTTTCCGGCCAACAGTCTATTTTGGGACTAGGGTTCATCTCGTTGACTGCTTGCTTGCTAGAGCACTGCTTCGCCGTCTAAAATTCAATAAGCGTGTATTTTTGCAAGAGGCCTCCTGATCGTTGTTTATTTTTAAAGCGAGAATTTCTTTATTCGGTGGTATCTTTGGCAGATGTTATTGTTTGTTGGGCTGTTCACACATGGTCCCTTGTTCACGACTGTGACTTCGTCGTTATGCTCCTCATCGTCCAGCGCCACATTGGTAGCAAATACTACACTACACCCTTAACTACTATAAACCCATGCAACCGTGAACGTTTGTAAGTGTCACAAACTTGTTTAAATGAGGTGCGTACATCTCGAATCAACCATGCATTTAATAAACGCTTCATGAATGAGTAATGTGATACCAACAAGATAGCTTCTTACAGCGTTCGCTATCATGCACATAGCAACCTTTCTTCGTCATTCCACGTGGCAGCATACATGATTATTCAAACACCGTAGGAAAATGCCTACAACAGCAAGACCGCCACTGAGCAAGATTCCGAGTCATATCTCTGAAGATGTGTGCCACTGCGATGTCAGATAGCGTGGACTTCAACCAGGAATACGGATCGCCCCAACTACTTTCACTTTGGTTGTCAAGGCATATATCTCCTGGAGCCAAGCAAAAAACTGGCTATTATTCTGAGCGAGAAACAGCAAACAAAACCGCTTTGAAAGTTTATGGATTGTAACTTGTTTTTCAATATCTATGTCGCTACCGAAATTCCTCTACGAATGGTTGCGTTACATATCTGATGTTGTCTCGAGTGTGCAATCACACAGTACGTATGTTTTGCATAGATAACACCTTGCTTAATCCATCTACCACCGGGAATGAGCTGTATCTGGCTGGTACTCACCTTTCTTGAAATATTCAACCGCACCGAGATTCTAACCTAGACCATTTGGGTGTAAATGGAACATCTTATCCGCATGGCCATCGTGCCCAGCGTCCCGCACAAACACACCCATATGAAATAAAATATCAAATTGATACCCACCTTCATCATCGTCGTGAGGCACGGGTCTGGAGCCATATTAGTCTGGGGCACGATGCGGTAAAACGTGAAGCTATCACCTTTATCTTTGTGATACACACATTACTTGCAAAAATAACTGCTATAGCTTTACGTCATTCCCGTCGTGTCAATTCATATCTCCCATACCGCCTCGTACCTCACTAGACCGATAACAATATTCGGTCATAAATAAATTCGAGCTTAGGGCTTGATTCAATGCAAGATTTTCGGGCAGCATTATCATCCTGTTTCCCACCTTTTCACGGTTCTAATTAGCCATGGTCAACGATGTGATCAAAGCGGTTCAAGAAACCGTGGCTTATTACTCCACTGCTCGAGCTGCCGCAAATGCAGATTCGAATTCGTCAGCCGCTGCGTTGCCCTACACCGCTGTTGCGGCCCTGGGAACCACAGGACGACAACCGTTGCTGGCCGTCGTTGGACCCTTGACTATTTTACTCAGCGATGGACTCCTGCCTCCGAACAGACAAATCTTCACTAGCAAGCCTCGCACACGGTTGTGGCAAATGGTTGAAGAAAGTTGTCGGCCAAGTATGTTTGCTGTTTTTTTAATTCTTTATCCAATTTTGTGGTGAACATCTTTGTGGTGCCACCTCACCAGCAGTTTTTTGGGTCTCTGAGGAAGCTCATCGTCATTTGATTTTTTACACTAATGTATCAAAACTCATTCGGTTTTTTTACCTTTTTGTTTTTGGCTTTGTCGTAAACACACTCGTGACAGTTCCATTCTTCTTTAGACGTAACTGCGCACGGTGAATATGGAATAAATCGATTGCTTAATTTTTGTAACTGCATTTCGTTTGGTGGTTATTTCGAAGTCGAGATATTACAGCGTGAGAGCGAAGCCAGCTTAGAGTTTTCAAACCTTCGTTTTCACTGCTTCTCCGCGATTTTTCACTCCATGCTGTAGGCTGAGTGTACAATGCATTGGTGTGTGCTACGCTTCCCTATTGCTGTTAAACATTCCCTATCAAATCCGATGATTTTGACGGCATGGAGATAATAATATAGATATCTGCCCTCGCTGTTCACACGGTGTCTTGTTCGTAGCACCTCGTAGAGGTTGAAACAATAAACCGAGTGGCCAGTTAGTAACGTCGCAGTAGAAAGCGCTGAGCTCGCTAGATTTAATCATGTTGATTAGTTTACTTAGGTGGGGGTTCTAAGGTCGTCAGAGCCGAAGCGGTTTGAGGGATAAGCTCCCATTTCCAAATACTCTAATGGATTCAATTTCATTAAACTCGTTCAATCTTTCGGTTAAATCCGGTATATTTCCCACGAATGGAAACGGTCTGTCATTATACGTGGTCTTAAAACAGGGAATTCGCACATGGTCACTAATTTTCGCTCAATTATTCGCACACCTTTTCTCTCTAAGGTTATTTTAAAAGTTTATCATAAGGGCTTTATTAGATTACTTGGGCCCTAACGCCTACTTTTCATTCCATCACGACTTCTTGAATCAGAAGTCCTGCATTACATGTCATCTGGTATGGTATGAAAGCACAATCCTGATCCAGGTAAAGTGCTGCACGTGGGCTAAGATACTGTCAGGTTGCCCAGGCCTAGACAGATATGAGGAAGTGGTAGTGAGACTACAGTCTGTTTCAGCATGCAGCTCACTACCTCTGGCACAGTGTTAGCCGCACAGCACAAAGTATTGCACGATTGCACATCCGTGCGTGATCAAGAATTCGCTGTATTCCCAGCATTCTCAGACATTACCAATGCATTTGATCCGGTACCTCTTCTGTCCTGAAACAACCAAGTCCAGCTCGTCGATATACGAAGTAACGAATGCTGAATTGTTTTCTAAAGCTAATCTACGGAGCATGTTCACCCTGGTACGACAACGCCGCCTACACTGACTGGGTCATGTGTACAGAATGGAGTCAATGACTGTGAAGCGCTTTGCCTGGATCAGACTTATGCTTTCATACATACATACATGCATACATACGAAATGGAAAAATATGTGAAATTAGGAAATTAACGTTTGGGCGGTTCGAAGACGTTTGGAAAAGAGATGAAAGCTTTGGTATTGACCCTATGAGTTGGAAAGGACTTGTTTTTACCGGTCACTTTGGAGGCACTGTATAAAGCATCATTTCCTGGTTGGAAAAGAGCAGATGCTGCTCTTGTCTGCCGATCGTAGATTGCGCCGTCAGCGTGCAACTGCAGCCGAACGGCCGAGCACTACATATCGTTGCGAGCGCTCCTGGGGAGATTGTTCCTCGCGGATCGGAATGTTTAGTCATTTGAGACTATATGGAACACGAAAATAACATGTTACGTATATCAATTGTCGATATCGACCGAAGGAAGCCAGCAACAACTTGAGTGGTGCCCAAAATATTTGTCCATCTGATGTTACGTAGTTGCGTGCCGATGATGAAAATGATATATTTTCTGTGAGCCATCATTTTTGGAGGCACATCACTACTCGAAGCCAGACATCCGAAAAATACCAAATCACAGCAATGAAACTAAAGCGGTGTGTGCTAATTCGGTTGTGTGTTTCCGTATACTCATTTGATTATTTACTTATCCGAACCCAAGTTTCCCACTTCGTGTGACTCGGGGTCAATGCTTCATGATACCATCACTGTTCCAAGTCCTAGCCTCGGGTGGTAGTTGATGGCTTAATGTGAAAAATTTAGTATGATAAATTCTCTTTCATCATCTGGAGTTTATATTGCTAACTGTTTTCTCTAATATAAGCCTTGAATATTGTCTAATTCTTTATCACCGGGGAAAAGGACAATGTTTCTTGGTCTTAAAGGTTTGAGTATTTTGCGCGTACTTTCGTTTGTAGTTTTTCCGACATTTATGTGGGCTAACAACTCGTTTGCAATTGAAACATGGATCCTTGTATAATCGTTTACTTTTGTTTTGGATGGCTAGTTGCACAGTGCTGCAGTTGATGTGCGTGTCGCTTTTCATACTGATAGTCTAGAACTAATAAATATAGAGTGATACTGCTTTTGATTAATTCCGACTTTTTTGAACTAAATTTTTTAGCGCACTTCGTTCGTAGCTGTAGAGTAGGTCAGCTTCTTACTGGGCATAAACAAATGGGGCCTGCTGCAGCTAATTAGTAATTACTTTTTCTTGGTGGTGCACCCTCAATTTCTCAGTAATGTGGTCACTTATTTCGAGAGACTTGGCTCGCTTAAATTTTCTTAAGCAGTCTTGTCGTAGGCAAATAATCTGGCTATCACACGTGGCCAGGAAAGCTTGCTATGTTGTGTGGGAGTGAACGTCCAGCGAAATTGATTGAATGCGCGTTCTGATCATGGTACTTCGTTCGCAAAATCATATATGTGCTTGCTCTGCTATTCAGTTTGTAGCCTTCTAGGTTACCCGCCCCCACCAGTTTAAGAGCTATTGCTTCATGTTTACGTCACAGCTATGCATCTTTGCTTGCTTTCAATGTCATGCTACTCTTAATGCTGATCCGTACAGTACTTCTGTGCTGTGCGGCTAACGCTTTACGGACACTTAATCGTTAGTTACTTAATCCCCAGTTTGATAACTTCTGAAGAATGCGGAATACGTTCAAATGAATTTGGAGATATATGCAATTGATTTTTAAAACGTCAATCTCTCCGTAGTTGAGTATCGCTGAATTGCTCGAGTTGTCCTGGCGCATATCTCAGCATTCTTCTCCTTCTGTTTGATACGAACCCCAGCACGCTTGAAGAACAGAGGCCGTATGCCTCTAGTTCACATATTTTTTGCTCCATGGCTTGGCATAGATGAAAATAACATCCAGTCAATCTTGCGGATGGAAGTTTGAGCGAAATGCACTCATAGCTGCACTTTCAAAGTCAGGTAAAATGACATCTGGTGCTGCATTCGGCGCATACCGCAACACACTAAACAACTTATTATAGTAATTGCTGTTTCGTTTTGTAAAAGACAGTAAATTGCTGGTGGTGTAACGCCTCCAGCATATTGAAAATATATAGTGTATAACTGGCAGAAAAGCGACGGTACAAACTTGAACGTCCCATCAGCAAACCACATCTTGCTAAGGGACAGTGCACCAACCGGGCTTCGATCACCGAAGATAAAAAAATGTTGCATCGCCACTACGATCTTTAGAATCATACAGCAAGAAATCTCTGTATACATTTGTAACATCAAACATGGCGTCACTTGGAGGGACGGGAGACTGCATGTTGGGTCTTTCCTTCTTATACTGTTTTGATACCTGTTGAGCGTCCGCGTGATAGCACTTTTTTGAAGTAATGCCATTAGAGCGCTTAATGATAGGCAGAGGGGGTTGCATTCATTTCTAACATTTTTTCCTTCATCTTAGCCACCGCATTCTTCACCAAAACTTTTTCTTTGGTGCACTCTACACGTGTGTCACAAACTTACTACATCTCCAATTAATAATGCTATTATTTGATTGCCTCTCGAACCAAAACTCGTTTCCCATGTAAATTAATATCCTTCGATCTTTGCTACTTGTACCATATTCAAGAGTCATTGGACACATTTAAATAACTTCTTATCTTAAATACCTTCCCTGGGGATTAAGTGACTGAAGATTAATTGACTGGGGATTAAGTGTCGGTGATTAAGTGACCGGCCACCGCGGCTAACACCGTGCTAAAATGTTTGCCCACGGGTAGTGAGCTGCATGCCGAAAGACGCTGGGGTCTCACTGCCATCTTTATTCTCTATTGCTCATATCTGTCTAGGCCTGGACAACCTGACAGTATCTTAGCCTACGTGCAGTCTCTGACTGTGCGGCACTTTGCCTGGATCGGGCTTGTGCTTTCATACCATACCATTCTGTCATTAACATGTTGACCATCCCATCGAAACTTTGAAGCATACCAATATTAACGATTGTAGTCGATTGTAGCATGTGATTTTTATCCAACTAATTTGCTCTGTTTGTTATTTTACTCGTGTTATACAACCAACCCATATTGCACTCTATTGTGTTGAATTCATCTTGATTCTGTCTAAAATACAAACTTTCAAACCGTTTCAACTACATGTTATTTCACGTTGCACTAACTGGCGGTTATATGCAACATTCAAGATTGTGTGTAGAGTATTTCCTGACTTCTTCTTGATAGAAGCAGAGGGATCTATTCCCGTGTAATATTCATCACTGACTTTCTCAGAACGATTGATTCACCAGAAGAGGGAGTCTCAGAGGCGACAACCAGCGGGGCTTACTATTGTCTATTAAACTGACAGGAGTTCAAATACGCCTTGAACCTCGACCCCCTGCTTCCAAAAGCAGTATCTTGCGACAATACATTCCACTCGTCGACCTTTCGAGTTGATAAGATAAATTGTCTCGGAAGCAACAGCACTCTCCTTTTTTTCAACTGGAGCGCCATCTTCTACCGAGAGAAGGAATTGTTGAAAAATGTTGATCTGTTGGCTACTTACACTAGAACTGGCGCAGTCGCTAGCACCAACTTTCTTCATTTGATTGTGCATTGGCCAGCCATGTACACTGGAACAATTGCGTAGCAGCGCTGGGGATATCACTCACATAGTCTCTCACTTAATATCGATGATGCTGATAATTCACTTCTCAACCCGCGTGTCAGTCCAAACGAAAACGCACATTTTGAATTTAGAATTCTGCTCGTTAAGGTTATGTGGATTCCTTCCATCACGTTTGGTTCGGTAGATGAGCAATATCGGTGAAAACACTTATCGATTTTCTCGAGACGCGATGGCGCCACTTGATTTTGTCCTTGCTGCTATGGTTTCATCATTCGCGTGAGCGCGAATCTTCGCACACGATGTGATCCTGTCGGGACAACAACATTGTAATCGATGTTGTAAGGTGTGAATCACGGCTGCGCACACAGCATGACACAATCAGACAACTTGTGCGCGACATTCTAATTGCTGTGGCAATCGCAACATATGATGCATCGCCATTTACACTAGGAGCATTGTAACAGCTAATTGTTTACGCGACTGAAGGTTTGGGGACATTTTTGCACCAGGCAACCTTTCAGTATTTCTTGCTGCTGTGTGGTTTGCTACAGTCGATTTTTACATTCACTTTAGGTAATGTGTTATGACGGTCATTTCGACGAATTGTTACACTCTCAGCCATACATGCTTGTTCGCTTCTGACATGGTTTTTTGAGGGATCTGATTCACCGCCATCCATGATTTCTAGCTAACCAGACAAATTTGTTTGATTATATTTTAGACTTTGACTTATGATGCGCCATTTTGTCTAAAAGAGGCAGATTCAGCTTACCGTCATGTCGCTATTCTGATATGAATATCCGTTGTTCGGTTAGTTCTAATTAACTTTGATCTCGAAAAACTTTAAAAACGTTTTAATAAACATAAAAGAAGCGTTTTCTATTCCCTCCCCTCCCCGTAGTACAACCAATTTGGCGGTCACAAACAACAATCACGCACCGAGAAAAATAGAAACTTGTGAGGATGCTTTAACCCTTTGTCTACTGACGGTAACTCTAGTTACCACCTCAAGCAAGCAGTCGATTGCTCATAGCTCCCGTCGGTACCTTCAGTCACTATCGGAGTGCACTTGTCAGGCGGCGTCTGGCATCTGATCCATAAAAATTAATCATGTGTTTTATTTATGCCATAAATAAGCAGAATAACACAACAATATCATCAAATACGTATACCCAATTACTGTAGACGAAGGGTTAAACTATGGTTTGTCAAGTATCGCCAGAATAATCGCAATAGCCACCGCAAAAATGGCTTGGCAACTTCTTAGGCTTGATTAACCGCCTACATTGCTCGGGATGTGCTTTGTGTGTGCTTTAAGAACGGGCTGGTATTTATTCCTGCACCCTTCCGAGTCTGAACTTTTCTAATCTTATTTGTTTGCCTTCGCATTGATTTATTCCGGCTAGGACAACAACTGCCATCTGAAAACCATTTTCGCGACCATAGTTATTTGCCCTAAACATCCACACTGTCATGGTTCATCCCCATATCGGTTTATAATTTGTTTAATCCCTTTTTACCAGGTCCCCAACTCGCAGGCGTCACTTATCGCGTACTCAGTGATGCTGTGGGCCAAGTGAAGGTACTTACTAATATAACCCTGGAGCGCGCAAAATTTAAAGCCTTTCTCTGTGCATGTTTAAAGTAAGTGCACTATAGTTTATTGAATACACTCATTTGTCGTTTTTGGTGTTCCTTTTTGATGTCAAGGCATGCTTTCTGTACAGAACTGTCTTTGAAGCCACGCATTATTTTAACAATATCAACCAGTTCAGTCAGATACCCCTAAACGTGTTGTTTTTGTTCCCTTATTTTTAAGATCTCTCATTTAAGTTGAACCGTTTTACTGTTTGTGATTTTAACTTCATTTACCCCAGATTATTGAGTAATATCTTAAACCGGTGCTTTTTTCTAAGGTTTTCGTTTCACGATTAGTTTTGTTCATCTTTCGGACATATTTCCTAAGCAATAACCACAACTATTGCGATGGAGACTGTGTCAATCCTGAGGCTGATTCGTCCTCATTAGTTATGCGACGCCTTGTTGCGCTCATTAGCGAATCGAATATTTTTTGTACATTCATGCTGTTTACATACGTTTACTGGAGCTGGTTTCACGCTAAGTATATGTGTTTTTCGTATTTATTGAACCAGCGATTTTATCGTATCCAATGTCCGTGTGTTTTAGTTTTGATAAAATGGTACATGAGCACTACAACTTGTGTAGCAAAGCACTTCACCTTGTTCATCAACGTGTTCTCTTCTTCCGATTTGTATAGTGCCAAAGCGCTGCCCATGTGGTTAAATGCAGTCGTTGCCAACGAGGCACTTTTGAATCGATTCTACTGTGCCGACTCGTTCTTGCGTCAATGCCGTGGCGCCATGCGAGGCCTGTATGCGGATTTGCTCACACACTTGGAGCAACTGTTGGCGTTCCCGTTCACACTCGATGTGGCGATTGAGGCGCGGAAGCCATTGGGTGACTTGGGCACGGTGAAGATGAACAATGTCCTGCTAAACCATTCAACCACGTCCGGCGGATCGGCAAAAGTTAGTTATTTCACTTTCGCCATCGTTGACCGTCTTTCTGACGGTAAACACCCACATCACACACGGCCCACTCTGGTAACACCGTGCTAAATAGCCACCGGTACTGAGATGCATGCAAAAACATGTTGAAGTCTGTTTTGGTTTGGCCACGTGCAGTCTACGAACGTGTGCAACATGTTTCTTGGTTCGTAGCTCGTGATTTTATATACTACACACGTGACCTCATAATTACTGTCTTGCCACAAATCATTAGCCGCAACAAAAAACTCCGCAGTCTCACTTCCACCTACTTCATTCCTAAATTTCATTTCAAGCTTAATGAGACTACCACTTTCGCCGAATTCCTACTGAACTTTGCCTCTGGTTTATGTTTACATTTGTCACGTGACTGATTTGTTTGAAATTTTCTAACTTTTTATTTGCTAAAATTCAATTGTAACAATATTAATCGCTTTGGCATAGTTCCTTAAAAATTAGTTTGAGCTGCATTGATAATTACTCACTGTTCATCACAAACTACTATCGATCTTCCAAATATTCTCCTATTTTGACCTCACGTTTCTTCTTTCCAGCCTACTGTAAGATCTAGTACGTCCCCGGCAGTAGCCTTGCCTCGACGACCTCAACCTCCCGTAGACTTACGTACTCGCATTTCCCCAGCTCGAGTTCCACAGAATGCAAATTCCAACATACATCATTATCCATCAAACCATCTTCCCGGTCAACGTGGAACGCAGTCTAAGGCTCGTAACGGAGCAGCAGCTTCAAACTGCGATACATCCGAAGTAAATAGCGTTTCCTCAGCGAGCAACAGCCCCGCTTGTAGCAAAACTACCCCACGGATCACATACTCCTCTAATCCCAAGTCTACGCCTGCTTCCACAACTTCCCCAGTTCGTGGTAAACTGAAGACAGCTCTCTCAACCTTTCGTCGAACTGCCACTCAGCCAAACGAATCTGTCACAGAGATTATTGACAAGTTTGAAACAACGAAAACCTCTGGTATTCCCGTCGGCCCTGAAGCAGCTGCAGTCAAGCGGATAACTCCTCGACCGCACACACTCGTAGCCACTAGTCCCGACCGCCGTAATTTGTCAAAGTCGAAACTTCGACCACCCACTTCAGTAACCGGGCCCCGCTGATTTCACATTGAAAAACATGACATCTCTAAGCTTGGCATTTACATTATTCTTGTTTAAAATGTTGCCTTACCCACAATTTGATGTACACAGCTGTTTGTCCTTTCGTCCAGGTGTCTAGGTTTTATTGCTTCCTTTAAATACCTGGTCCTTTGGTGTGTTTACTACTGTAGATCGTGTCTTTCACCTAACAACTCCAAGCGTTTCGTTCCCAATTCGATCGTGCGCCACCTTGATAGATCGTCCCTGTTTGACTTCATTGTTCTGTTCTTTTTTTCAGTTTGTTCACATTTTTCTTCTTTTCAATTTTCCGCTCACTTTTCATTTATGCTTCTCGGTCAACGAATAGTCATGGCTAGAAATGAACAAAAGTTCCAGTGATTTTTATTTAATGTTTTTCTTCATGTCTCGTTCTTTCACATCACATTGAATCAATGAACTTTACTTCGCTCCCCCTTTTTTAAATTCATTCTGCTTTGTTGATCTGTTGCAATAATGACTTTTCTTCCGTCCGTTTTCGTCTTTTTATTGTGTCAATTTTGTATGTTGTATGATTGAATTGTGTATTGGGGTCTTTGCTGTGTCTCGGTTCTTACTATACTGAGCGCGTGTATGATCGGTCCATCAGATTATCAATCCTCTAATTCCTTCTTGTGGTCAATCGCCTTTAAGTAAATTATTGTGCCAATGGCAATGGTGTTGTGACAAAATCCGCTTCCTCGCTTGTTACCCTCGTCGTTTTAAATGCTATTGCATCATAAAATCGCGAACTCAAAGTCAGTCCGAAATAGTGTGTGGTTGCACAGTCCTGAGAGAAGGGCTATTAGCAGTAAAACAACACCGTGTACTCGACCGCTTTTCATTGCCGGTGGCAATTGGTTAAGCAAAAAACTCACAATGGAACTTTTTACTATGTTGTTACTGCCCGGCTACCTTGAACTGCACATTTGCTCAACGGATATTGGCATCTAAGTAGCGTCAACTTTTCATAGCCGGTTACCGGCAGCAATGGATTCTGTGTATTGTGCAAAGCAGGGTTCTTGGCACTGAAATTTTGAGTCAGATCTATCATTTTGATATTGGAAGCTGTATCGCCATTTGGAATGTTGTTCAATATGCTGTCTTGTTCCTTGATTATATACATATCGCGAAGGAACATTTCTACAATATAATACGATGCGCTCGTAATCCCAATCACAATCCACCGTCATTCAGTGTCGCGTGCCAAAAACCGTTCGTGGCGCTTATGGATTATGTGTCGAATAATTGTCGTCAGCCCTCTGCCCTGAAGACCAACCTTTGTTCCTTAGTTAACCCCGTACTGTTGTCAGCTCTCCACGCATAAGCACACACATTTCGAATACTTCCACTTGACATTGACTGATTATCAAGCTAAACGATTCATCTGCTATCATAATTGACTGGCGTCTGTACTTTGCTGATATAGGACGCGCGATCAAACGTTTCTTTCCACTCTCATCTTGCTTCGGTTCGGCCAACCGGTTCTTGTTTTCCATTTTGCAGTCATATATTCTCACGCAATTTAGCCTGGTGATATACACCATCACGGCATGGCGACCTTAGTGAGAGTCGAGCGTATCTACTCACTGTCTTATCATGGAAACACCACGACAGTTCCTCCTAATAACCGACCGTAAAATCGCTACCAAATGTGTCGAGATATTCGTCTATACGGTCGGGAATGCACCACTGGTTTACATAATCATGTTTGCCTTAGTGTAACTAATCGATTACGACAGACTGCCACAACAACCAATGAAGGACTTTCTTTTTGACTTGTGTTTTCCCGTTGTTTTGTTTCGTAATCATTAGTCTCACATGTTGTCTTCAAAGTGTCATCAATCAATGAAACATCAACAATATTACTGTCACGTTTGAACAACCTACTTAATGTGCGTGTGTTCTTGTGCATTATGTTTTTATTATTCTCGTTTTATTTTTAGATTACCATACTATTACAGCATTTTCGTTAACATTGCACGCGCCGCTCGTTTGAGCTCATCTCAATGCCAAGTTCTGTCGCAAAGAAGCCTCGGCATGTGTGTGAGTTTTTGCCACTTACCATCTCATAATGCTTACGTAAGCACACCCACCCACCCACTTGACACTCACCTCACTGTTTCAGTTGCACTCCAAGTCGCTCGACAATCATTGGACGATGAACACGGCACTGCTCGTTCGCTTTTCAATGACGCAGAGTACAATTTCTTGAAAAGATTTCTCTTCCATCGTCAGGTCAAACGATTGCTTGAGGTGAGCAAAGCGATGTATTGCTGTTTCAAGTATGTGTAAATGTTAGCATCCCAAATAAATTGTTTTAATATTTAGCCTTCCTCTCTAAAGGTGTCATTAGCTCGAGACAAAACTCATAGTTGTCCTGTAGCCTCGTCTTCTCCGTGTCTATCCTTAAAGTGTGTTATGCTGTTGCTCCTTTTGTTTTGGGACGAAATTTAAGCTCTACGGCGTGCCAGGTCTCGGATTTATGACAGGATTACCAGTTGATAAAACAAGTATAGATAATATCAGGATTTTTATATTGGCGTCCGGAATAATCGCTGATTTCCAAACAACATATATGCGTCTCGCATCGTCGATTATCTTTACTATTTCCTGCATTATTCACTTTTGCAAGCCTCTTATTGGCGATTCGATTCACAAATCGCATTCCGTTTTCAATGTTCAAAGGCAGAGTTCGGTTGATAGTTGTCTCATAGTTTGCACCGTTTCTTCATTAAACACCACTGATTGTTTCAATACCAACCTTTTCCTCTTTGTCGTACGAAGGCTTCTGATATTCTGCGGTTATTTGTCTGATTCATGCTTTGCAATTGAAGTGGAAAAACCGACTCACGATTCCCCTTTGTTCAGCTTCACATTGTCCAATTATTGTGGCTCATGCATTCCAACCCTTCTCACGACTCAACCATAACCCTCATTTTCCTTTAATGCGTCGCGAAAACTGCTCAAACGTGACGCCTAATTTCCGCTGATTAGTCTGTCGTATGCACACCCCAGTGGCCTGACATTATTGATATACTTGTGTGTGGGAACTACCTCGATTCATTTTCCCCAATGCGTTTTCATTATTTGCACTAAATCGCTAGTCTTTTAAGAAACCTCATAAGGTTACCCAAATAGTAAACAGTCACCTGATGTTCGTATTCCCTCAATAGCTATGGATCTTCGTTGCCTTTTACATTCCTGTCAGAAAGCTAGTATTGTTGAGTACTGTTCCTGCCCTCCTAGGTCTGGTTTGCTGGCTGGCAGATACTCATTCCTCCTCTTTTTGGACCTCAGTTGTATTAACTCCTGTGACTCGCATCTTTGAACAGAGTGGACCCTACAAATTTGAATGTGACAATTTTAGCACTGAGCTGGCTGTAGTTAGAATAAACACAATTTCCGCTCGCCGCGCATACTCCAATCATCTGGTGTTTTGTAGCCTTGAAGGGCGCGTTCACCTCATTCCAACGCTACTATATCTGTTAATCTTTTTAAAACAGCTTTTGGTAAGCTTAGGCATTGCACGTATGTGCAGTCGTGCAGCGTTTCTGTGCTGTACGGATAACATTGGGCTAAATTGATTGGCCAACGGTAGTGAGATGCATGTTGCAACACGTTGGAGTCTCACTACCATTTCTATTCCCCCCTCATATCTGTCTAGGCCTGGGCAACCTAACAGTATCTTAGCCCATGCGCAGCCTCTGACTGTGCGGTACTTTGCCTGGATCAGGCTTGTGCTTTCATACCAGACCATGAGCGGGAAACCTTGGTAATAGCACATCTGCTCAATTCCAAGGGTAAGCTATCGTGCTGTTATCTTTGGGGTCATTCATCGTCCATGGCTATTGTGAATTCTTTTCGCTCATGACGAAATATACGAAATCGCTAATCCCTGGCACTAGGCAACACGTTTCGTGCGTGTTTTCGAGTTTTTATCTGTTGATTAATTCCTCCCTCGTCCTCTAACTAGTTGAAAGACGCATGCGAACACGTTAGTGCTGTTGATCAATTGGTTTGACTCTATGGTCAGTTTTAAGATCTAGTTGCTCCAAGTAGCCACATGTTCCGAAACCTAAAAAACACTCAACAAACTTGATTTCCACCTTTTTGATACCATCGGCATTGTTTTGCTTATTTGGCATCCCGCATGCCAAAGTGATACATAATGATAAATGTAACGGGCAATGCCTGGGACAGATCGAATAATCATTGCTATGAAAATCGAATTCGAAAGCAATCTGTTAGACCGGTTTGGGTAAAGTTATGCTTCAGACCAATGGTGATGGCCAGTACAGGGAACGTAATTAAATGACGCTTCTTCGACCACATCTAATTGATTTTGCCACTAAACAGCTTATTGAAATCTTAGGGATTTCAAGGTACGCAAACAAAACACTGTATGAATTGGCCTTTTTACCAAGCGAATTCGGTCACTGTGGGTCACATGTACACCAGTTAACGTGTTACAAATGTAACTAAAGATAAATGGTATTGAAAAATATAATTAAATTTAAACATAACTTTAAATTACTATTCGTTCATTGCTGTGTCGAGAGCCACATCGTGGAGATTTCTGCCCAATCCTCCTCGTTGGCCGCACGTCTACCAACCTTCGTGATTTCCACTGTTTCTGCATGCAGACCTGCCATATAAGGCTTAATGCTACGCCCAAATACAGTACGCTTTCCATGTCTTAACTGCGGCGAAAAGTAAAAAAAAACTTTGATTAGACTATGTGGAATTGGTAACGCATTCCACTAGCACCAGTAATTACTTTAAAACAATGTTATTTTTACGGATCGGAAGCACTTCTCAGTTGCAACAGACTGATTGTTTCCGCGATGGAACTTTGCGATTATCTGCCACCGTTTGACTCAAATTTACATGTGCCGATAGCAAACAAAATAAGCGCAGCTTGTCGAGATAAGTTTTTTGCCATACAAATGCTGCATACTTTGTTTGGTTTTCTGCTTTGGATTACATATCGATACGAGGTTCTGTTCTCTGTTCAAGGTTGATTACCAATTTATCCGCATCGATCGTTCGAGTGAATATCAGCTATTCTCTTGTGAACACAAATCCATAGTGATGTTTCTATAAACATATTGATAATGCCTTAAGAATTACTGCTGTCTATTCTGTGTTTAGTTTTCTCAATTTCTATTGGGTCGGTTCAATATAATGCACTCCGATTCATTTTCAACCCAGTTCTGTTACTGGGACGTTTCTTACATTTCTTGTTACCTTTGAGACTTGAAGCGACTACCACTTTCCCGGTCATTCTTTCTCAGCTTTTTGATGAACTAACCGTTGGTACTCAGTGCATCCCTCGACTAACGTCGTTGCGACCCGAGAATCAAGAGGACCGCGACAGTCTGCATGTTCTCTCAGATTTATGGAGCGATTTGGAAAGCTTTGTAATGAAAACGAGAGAAGAGGACCAACCAGACGCTCACGAGTTATACGATTTGCTTGCTGATCCATATATTCGAGTAGGTTTTTCTTCCAACATCAATATTTTCCGCCCGCTACATATTAATCCTTATCATTTTCTCCGTAGGAACTCTTGGTTGCCTATGACGACATTGCCAATTATCGGTTTGCCTCAGAGGATTTGGATTTGGTGCCCTTATACTCGGAGCCGGAACCGGCGACGAAGCATGCTAATAGTGAAATGGTTATTCACCAGCGAAAACATAAACCAGCAGATCTCGATCCTCCGGACGAAAATACTTCGAATGGACGAATCAAAGGGTCACTCCAACCAGCTGATTCCGGAATTGTTTCTCGATTGGTTGATCGCTTCGAAACGCAGCAACCAGACCGACGGTCTTCCTCCAAAACTTCCCTTCAAAGTAAATCCATCCGTTCCCGCGAGAGCAAGGTATGCTGAAGTTTAATCCTCAGAGTAAATGTTTGTCGTTCTCGTCACATTAAACTATCGATTTCTACGTTATTAGTCGCATTCTCGGGAAGAAGATTCCTGGGAAAGTGTAACATCATTGACTGTCGGAAAGAACAGCTCATCACATATCGGCGCATCTCCAGGTCATAATATGAGACCAGAAAGAATGTCGGATACATTAATGGACGAGGAGTTGTCAGAAGAAACCTTGAAACCGATTAGTCGAAACCCCCAAAAATCGGAACGCCGTGAATCACATAACAGAATTCAACTAAATGAACCGGCAAAAATGGTCGCCTCTGATTCGGAAGCGACCCCGTCGTCACCTACGAAGAGAGCCTCTCAAGCCATTCCAAATCCATCTCGTGCCTACTCTCATTACCCATCCAGCAGTCTTCCTAATCGATCAAAGCGGCATTCTAGGGATACGGCGGCGAGCAATGTCCAAAGTTTATCTTCGCGACGCGTTGCTCGTTCCCTGAAAGAAAATCGAGGTCAGCCTGGCCAAGTTAGACGCGTCTCTTTGCGCCGAGAGCATCCAGGGGAACCGATCGGTATAACTCTTGCGGTACGAACTCCTTCACCCCCGCAAACTGGACATGATAGCCAGTCCAAGTCGTCGGTTCTAGCAATACAACGTGTAATGGCCGGGTCTCTAGCAGATAGAAAAGGTGAGTTTTGTTCCCAGGTGATCGTTCCCACTCTAACGACTTCAAGTACTCAAGTCTCTCCCTCAATCGTCGTATCGCTTTGAAGAATTCGAATACTTTCTAGTATGTTAAAGGCAGTCTCCGGATAACTTATCAGTATGTAGTTTTGTTTGGTCGAAAACTGACCTCGTTTCACTTGTCTGAACGTGTTTAGTCTGTGTCCCGTCTGTACATCTCACACCTTGTCAACGTATATTGATTTGGACACCGCGAATTGACTGTTTTAGCATCATGAATAACGCACATACAAAAGCATCCAGTGAAGGCGTAAAACGAAATTCGCGCGATAACTTTGGGAAAAAGATTTTCTTTTCACTTTTTCCAATAAATAAGGTTTCCAATATTGCCTCAGTAATTGATGCACGGATGTGCAATCATGCAGTACTTCGTGCTGTGCGGCTAACACCGTGCTAAATTGATTGGCCAAAGGTAGTGAGCTGCATGCTGAAACAACCTGGAGTCTCACTATCATTTCCTGTTATTTTTTCCTCCTCATATCTGTCTAAGCATGGGCAACCTGACAGTATCTTAGCACACGTGCAGTCTCTGAGTGTGCGGCACTTTGCCTGGATCAGGCTTGTGTTTTCATACCATACCAGTAGTTGATATTTCTCTCACTTATCAACCCTTATATCTTCACCAAAATGTTTGCATAATCACATTATCAGTTTTGATTTGCGTATTCAGTTGGAATCATATTTTTAATCTCATGTTCTTTCCACTCCTCGTCCATTCAGGTTCACTTTTCCCTGGTGATATTGTTTTGGAATTCAACGGTCGTCCAGTACAGACGCTTGATGAAGTATACACACTGATCAAACAATCTTCCGGAGCGCTAGAATGTGACTTTCTTGTACAGACTCCTCAGAACAATGGTATCCTAAGCCCGGGGTCGCAATGCAAGAGTAATCCGCCTAACAAGGTACAATTTGCACTGGAATACAAGCAGTTGCTTGTGGAGTAATTATATTATTGTTTACCTTCCTTTGTTGATAGATGATCGATACAAATGTTGATGTTCATATGTCATTTAGTGCCCATTGAAATGGTACTTCCGGTTTTACAAATTGCAAATCAGAACGGGACGTCGGTATACCGTGTTTTGTGCATGAGTTTGGACAAACAAAAACTCTGTTGTCATCAATACCTGCGCCATACAATCATGGAATTATATCGTTCTGGAGAGACTGACACACTAAGGCTATGGCTCGACTGGAACCTTTTTACGATCTCGCTCGAGAATTTAACTAGAAGTGGCAACAAGCGCGAATTCAGATATCTTTCTAATGCACGGATGTGCAATCATACAGTACTTCTGTACTGTGCGGCTAACACCGTGCTAAATTGATGGCGCGGGTAGTGAGCTGTATGCTGAAACATGCTGGAGTCTCGCTACCATCTTTATTCTCTATTTCTATCTGTCTAGGCTTGGGCAACCTGACAGTAATATCGCCCATGTGCAGTCACTGACTGTGCGGCACTTTGCTTGGAACAGGCTTGTTCTTTCATACCATACATACTAATGTGGTTTGTAGATTTGCCTATTACTAATCGGCGTAATAGATGTTTACCAATTGGTGCCGTTGTGCTCTGATTTTAAGCTGAACGTGAATAACGTTCGACCGATTGCATTCGGGGTGTGAAGTGTTAACGTAATTTATTACGGTAACGTTTAGACTCTCACTGACTGATACTGACCTTGGTACAGTAGTTCTGCTTTTGAAGATTACCGTAGCACATCGGTAAAGGCACATACTTTTCAAACGAGGGGCATGGGTTCCGATGCGCCACTGTGCATACTTGTGGAAAATGTGCGCAACACTCTTATCCCCGCACCAAGTGGGTCCTGACGGTCTAGAATGGGAAGTTTGGTCAATTTGTTTTATGGTTTGCTACACAGTTTTGCGACCTAAAATGAAGTCTGGACTATGATATTGCCAGGTTTGCCAGGCTATTACACTATTTGTCTCTGTTTTGTCATTCAAACGAAGTCCGTCACAACTAACCCATCCCGTTATGCTTCCTTTTACCAGCGCTATATCCGAACCTTTTTCGATTACAACGCCACTCAAGACGCCTTGATGCCCACCGGTGATGTAGGTTTATCGTTCAAGGCCGGAGAGGTTTTGGAACTAATCAACGACCAAGATCCGAACTGGTGGCAGGTACGCTTCTTCGTTCTGGTTCAATCAATCCCCATTCATAAATAACGAAGAAATGTCTACTGTTGCTTAGTTTCAATTTTTGTTTCCTTCATTAATACTCGCGGTTTTCACAACATATTTAGATTTAAGTGCCTCGTTTTTCTCAATTCACGAAATAATTTCGAAGCCGTCATCAACGTGGATTCTCTCTATCAACTTTTAGCGCACATACAACCAGATAATAGATTGCTACTTGTGCTGAAATGCATACATGGTTTTCATGATAGGTGAATGTAATGTGCATGTAGACGTGTACAAACTTCTTCCACACTCATCGCATTTTATTTACGAAGTTTAATTACGAGACAGCAGGATTGAATTCACTATGTGAATTGGACACTAAGTAATCGTCTTCAATACGACCCGATTTCAAACGGTGTTCTGTTCATCGCATCCAACAGATAACGTTCTAGTTCCATGCAACTGGACCAGTTAAACACTTTGAATTAACTTTCAGTAAAGCCAAACTCATCCAAATCCGGTGTCCGGTTACATGCTCATAGAGCTCATAGGCCTGGGCAACCTGACAGTATCTTCGCCCATGTGCAGTCTCTGACTGTGCGGCAATTTACCTGGATCATGTTTGTGCTTTCATACCATCGAGCGAATATCTGTGGAAGACGTTTCGGCCTGAAACCTTCCCTGCATTGCGGGATACTCTGCTTGAGGATGGCTTCGTTTTGACCGTTCCCAGCCAAACTCTGTCACCATGGGTACACTAACGAAACAAATCCCCTGCTTTGTGATTGCTGTAGGAAATTATTAATAGTGGTGTGCTGTGATTCGTTTTGACCTGACCGAGAGTGATTGTTTTGTTGCAGGTTCGACGCCTGGATGACCCCAATGGTAGAGCACGACTTATCCCATCCCAAACTCTGGAGGAACGCCGCACTGCTTTCAAACAAGATAAACCAACCAGTATGTGTTGCTCGTTGCTTTTATAACAATGGCTTCTTGTTTGCACCGACCTCCATCACTTCATTTGTGCTGAAAGTTTATTGCCAACAGGCAGTTGATGTACACGTTTTTAAACCCGGTTTCACTGTATTCCCATATTTTTTCCACTTAACTACTACCTGCTTTCATCTCGGCATCGGTGATCCGTATCTCCATTACATGCTAACAGTCAGCTCGTTTCTAGTGGACCACACTGATACTCTAGTAGAGTAATCGAATTTTATTGATTACCATCTATTTCACGTGGTGGTCAGTCTAAAACCATCATTGCCCGGTTTTCCCCATCGTTCACACACACGCGAAAACAACAAACATTAAACTTGCGGAACAACTGCGTCACTTGTCATGTTGCCTTGATCGTTCTTTCTCTCCCTCTCTCACGTACACAGGTCCCGCGACCAAATTTTTCAAGAAACGATACAAACGATTTTTTCGCGCTGCTGACTCATCCGGTATGTTTTTTTCTCTGGGAAGTATGGTTGCATTTTATTATTCATTCGTTGTCATGCTGTTCGCGGCGGCGCTGTTTGTGTGTGTGGACGCGCACGCTGTCTGTTCCGGTCAGTGCGTGGTTATGCACCCTTGAGATAGCTTGAATAAAAGAAGGATGGCCTCTATGTTTAGGATCATTAGCATGATGAAAGAGCTCTTAAAAATTATGTATGCATGAAATCACAAGCCTGATCCAGTCATGGACCGCAGTGGGTTAAAATACTTTCAAGTTACCAAGGCCTAGACCAGGGTTTCCCAACCCGGGGTGCTCGCCCTCTTTGAGGGCGCGGAATGTTTTTTCCAGCGTTTTACCTTGTCTTAGGTGTTGTCTTTCTCTGCAGATTCATTGTCACTTTTTCAGCGTAATCTGTGTTCGTGCAACGATCATCTATCTTGTGTGCGAGAGCACAATAATCTACTTTAGGGGTGCTGGGCAACCTGACAGTATCTTAGCCCACGTGCAGTCTCTGACTGTACCGCAATTTGCCTGGATCAGGCTTGTGCTTTCATACAATACAATTTAGGGGTGCTGGACATTAAAAAGGTTGGGAACCACTGGCCCAGACAGATATGAAAGCGAAATAAAAACAGAAATGTTAGTGAGACTCCAGTGTGTTTTCGCATGCAGCTCAGTACCGGTGGCCCTAAACTAACTGAGATTTTTGCGTTGGCCTTCTCGTCTCACGACCTTAAGTGATCCCGTTACGTAACCATGCATTGTTTTTACAAACATAGTTCTATTAAGGTTTTAGCTGATTAAACGTTTCACGAAGATTAGTCAACCTCGTCATTTATGCCAGTAGAGCCGAATAAAATAACGACGTTATCGCTGTTAGTTAAGCCGGTAGTCTCTTCGAATCAGTCGCTGCACACTGTCAGGATGCCTCTATGCATAAATTTACGCGAATTTCGCGATTGTTTTAACATTAAGACGATGCTGGTTTCTATGACGGCTGTTGTCTTCATCAAATAGTGTTTCAGCGACGCTTTGTCGCCATTCGAATATACAATCCGTTCAGTGACTTTAAATATCGATTCATTTTCCCGATTTGATTCACAGAACTACGTCTTCGAGCTGATCTGTGGAGCTATGAAGAAGTTGTCCCGTGGCCTCATTCCAAGATCCCATGTCTATTACTCTTGGGCGTGACAGGTGTGGGACGGCGAAATTTGAAAGTGCTACTTGTCAACGCCGATCCGAATCGCTTTGCCTTTCCCGTCACGTGTAAGCTTTCGTGCAATTTTTTGCATCTGATTTCAACCGCTTTGAGCGTTTTGATGTGAACCCATTGACTACGGTTTCCACCAGAGGGTGTTAGTTTGGACCATCGGTATTTGAGTTGTTGCGTGTTTCGGGTTTGTGCACGTTGAGCCATAGATGAAATTAACTAATCAATTAAATCTCAAGCCCGAATCCAGAGAGAGTACCACGTAGTCATAGACTGAACGTGGGCTGCTGGCTGTATGCTGAAACACACTGGAGTCTCGCTACCATTTCTATTTTCTATCTCATATCTGTCTAGACCTGGGCAACCTGACAGTATCTCAGCCCACGTACAGTCCCTGACTGTGCGGTCTGGACCAGGCTTGTGCTTTCATATATACATAAAGGTTTCCCAAACTCAAACAAATATAGGAAAAGAAAGGTGGCATTGAGTCGCCTATGTGTATCCACATTAAAAGACTAATACTTGCAACAATCATCATAATATTAATGCGGTTATAGTGCGGTATCTGATTATTTCAGCTTACATACAGATTCTTTCCTGTTTGACTTTGACTAATTCCACCTTTTCATTATTACTTCTATCGCAAAAGCATCACTCACAATTGGAAGCAACTAACTACACTAAATTGTTTTGCCACCGGTAGTTGGCTGCATGCTGAAGCACCACCATCTTGTTTTCCTTTATTTATTTGGGTCTAGGCAACCTGACAATATATCAGCCAATGTGCAGTCTATGACCGTGTGTGGCACCTTGCCTAGAACCACATTTGTGTGAATTGATACGTGTATCTGTTACACGGAACACCAGACTGAGATTAATACAAGGAGCTATTGTCGCTTACACGTGGTCACGGGACGTGCATTTCGTCGGCAGCAGAATTGTAATTTAAATCTGAACATTATTCATACTAACACCATTGGTCCAACAAAACATATGTCAAAAGCGAAACATTTTCCAAAACGCACTGCGGCCGATGCTCCATAATTTTTACTCTTATTACATACTATTTGAACGGTTCTAGAAATACTTCAATATATTGTTCACTACCTGTTTGCTACCCTGGCTTTCCAGAACTCAGAAATTTTATGGTATAAAACGCAGTGAGCTTAACAATAACCATAGGATGACGAGGTGTATCGAGTAAAAATATAAACTCTTCCAAGAATTAATAGGGACAGTCACATACCGCATGTGTTGTCATATATTGTTCGAGCATTGATGCGAAAACCTCGACTAATTCCGAGCGTATGATTTCTTCGGGCAAGATGTTCCATATGAAACCAATTCTGACCGAGAAAATTTGTAAACGAATATCCAATTCAGAATCTGCTGTGCCTTTGAATGTTTGCGTGTTCGAGTGATGTCCTTGAACTTTCGTAAATATTTGTGGGGATGATTTTCAGTGTCAGCATAAGGTCACTCCGTATTCGTCGTCAGATAAAATCATGTAGTTTAAGCTTTGACATTCACTCTTAGAAAGGCAAATTTTTGTAACGGGAGACCAACTTGGTCGTACGATGATAAATCCCGTTAAGTAGTTCGATATCCTTCCTCAGTCATAATGTTCAGGCTTAGAGTGAATATTCCATAACCTTGAGTGGTCATCTCTTATCTTGATCGTAAGCTTCCATGTACTAGAACCCGGCCGTTCCAGGACTCCATTTTTCAACAGCTTTTAAATCATCTTTAAGCGTTTCCGCATGCAAAAAGTGGTAATCAATTACTGATGCATCAATACGAACTTCTAGAATAGGCCAACCCCATAGTATCGTTAACGTTTTGTTTGATTGGATGCTGTGATACTTGCAAACAAGAATCAGACAGTGCTCTCGTAAGCGTGGTACTATGCTGGCTCAGCTGCTGTTGGGTCCTGGAAGGTATTTTTAACTGAAACCTCCGCAGAAGCCCTCGCCCGTAAGGCAATTGGTCGCGACTTTATTTGTTAACGTTAGCGTATACTTAACGCAATTATCCGTTATCACACTATTCAGTATAGCTGCAGACAGAAAAGCAGACTAAGCTGCTGTTAAATTGGTTGTTTTTGAGGATTGTTTTTTATTAAAACTCGGATTCTCACTGATTATTCTGCCATAACTGAATTGTTCTAAGTGATGTTTCCTAGTCATCTTTGGTTGCTGGAAGATTCTTGCCAAATCGAGTGTCATCAGAAGTTCACCCTTGATGTTAATTCATTTCTAGTAAGTGTCGCCATACTAGTAACCGCAATTCGCTTTCCTCTACACGGATAAATTGATTTTGCGCGTAAAATCGTAAGCTTGTTTTCAGGCAAAGCGCAGCAACTATATGTTTACTGAAATACTGTCAGGTTGGCGAGGCCTGGATGAATACAATATTCGGACAATGAGGATGAGACTCCAGCGTGATTTCTCCTACAGTTAGTTGCAGTCAGATTATCACAATCTTATCCTTGCGGATTAGAATACTATACGAATGCTTGTCCATGTGAACCAACTAAAAATGCAGGAACCACTGCGCTAACTTAAGGCCGATGTGGTTGGGCATTCGTTGTTTGTTTTATAATTCCGGTTAATTCCCTTATTTCAACCGCTGTGCGATGATTCACCCGTGCTTGGTGGCCCTGCATTTACCGCTTTAAAGTTTGTTTACTTGTCTAGAACAAGGTCGTCTTCTTTCTACCAACTATAGCAAAGCTAGTTTATTTACCCCGGTTTCACATACCTATTATACCTAACGCTTACGCGTGAATGTTTGCTTTGCATTATCTAAACGTTCTCCACGCTTCTCGACTTCCCCATAATGTTTACATGTGTCGTGGTTCAACATTCGGCATTCTGACTCAATTGTCAATCTACACGAACCGCTAGAATCGACCAACTTGGTATTATCGTTGCCGTTTTGTTTGTTTGGATACGCGAATACCTCCCGGATCAAACCAAGTAGTATTCTCGTAAACATTTTACTATGTTGTCTGAGGTGCTGCTAGGTCCGGGAAGGTATTCCTTAACGGAAACCTCCCCAGAAGGCCTCGCCTACAGGACCGGGCCATTATTATTACAGTGCTTGTCTCGAATGTCTTACAAAAATGGCTCTGTTCGTTTTTTTGTAAGATCCTTGGTAACCAGCTCATTACATATTGCCTCTAGTGCTCTCGCTGAGGAAAGTGCCATCCAACGTCCAAGCTTGTGTCCATACGATTCGGGTTTCCATGGATCATTTGTACTCGGGGGACGCGTCTCAACACTCGTTTGTGACCATCCTGTTTCCATGCTTCACTGTGTTAATAGAACTGACAATTTCAAGTGTTTTCTAACGTGGTCTTTTTCCGCAGTTTCTGCTAGCTAGTCGAGCACGCGTTTCACTTTCGAGTGTGAATGTATGTCAGTCAGAGGTTGATTCGCAATATCCTGTAGTCATTGCTTTGTTGATATTGAAGTCGAGGAATTGGATGCATTCTGTGTTATCTTTGCGACCCCGCTCCTAGAACGGTCACTCAGAACTACCACTCATTTCCCAATCACCCGTTTAGTGTGAAGCAGACGCGAATTTGCGTGCATTTTCGGTCAAGGAATCATTGTGTTTTGCAAGATCACGCTGACGAAAATTCATGTAAGCGACATTCATGACAGAATAATGTCTCACTAGGCTGAAAATAGGGATGTAATAGGCTTCAATCTCTACCGCGTTTTTCTGCGATATCGTATCTAATTGCGCGCATATTCGCTACTCGGTGGAATTCACTAGTGTATCCCCGGCTGTTAAACGATGCCACGTAATTTCCACCATGAGTGCTACGAAAGTACAATTCGCACGACCTGTACTCTCACAGCGACCTCGTTTCACACGCGCGAATTTTCTCATCATACACAGCTTGATTCTGTGACGAAGCTATGCCAAACATTTGGCCCCGTTGCTGGCTGACATCACGTGCCCGAAATCTGTTTCGAAATTTGGCGCCATTTTCAACTTTTTTTACAATTCATGGATTTCGTTTCAATTTCGGATATAAACAAGATCGTTCCCTTTTCTAACGATTGTTTGAAGCTTCTAGCTGTAGTTTTTTAATCGATGCGTTTAACTAATCATGCCTCTGTCTCATAATAGTTTTAGCTGGCATTTTCTGTGTGCTTGATATTGAAGCGAATACTTGTAGCTCAGGGATTGGATGTTGTGTTCGCTCAGCTGACATTACGGCAGTAGGAAGTTTCGTCATCAAGGTAGATGACATCGTCAGCTGAGTTTCTTGCGAAGTGTTCGTAATCGTCGTGTCTTCTGATTTTTATACGCTGGTCGTTATGTTTCTTTCCTCGTAATTGGTTGTTCTGAAGGCCACACTGCTTAATGTTCGATTTCTTATTGGCACATATATGTCGTCCTATTGAACGTGTTGATTCAATGACAGCATTGTGGAGTGCCAAGCCTAGAGGAATTCCCGTATGTGGCCCGTGCGTCCCCTTGCAATGACTCAGGTTCCATTCCAGTTGAATTGATGTTCTTCTTGGTTAACGTGAATTGGTAGCAACGATTTGTAATCGTGCCTCCTCACCGCTGATTGTTGTTCACTCAGTCTGGTAATCAGTCTCCTTCCAGTTTGTCCCACGTAATTCGCCTCACAATCCGCGCATGGGATTTTGTAGACCACTTTTATTTTGTCTTCTACTTTTCAACCAATTTGCACAGCTGATTGCGGAGTGGTCGCAGTACTCTAGCAGCGAGTTCTGCATCATTCTCGATGCATGGTTTCCTGGCCTGTGCGTTTGACTGCTCTGTAAAGAATCTTCTCAGTATTAAGTTCTTCGGATAACCGTTTTTCTTTAGAATCTTAGAAAATGTATCTTTCCTCCTTCACTGGCGTTTCAGGGGAGTTGCAATGCATATGCGCTCGGTTGAACAGCGTTCGTACACAGCTTCTTTTGTGTGCAATCGGATGCTTGCTTTTGAAGTTCAGAATTCGGTCTGTATGCGTGTGTTTTCGGTAGACACTTGTCTGAAGGGATCCTGTGCCGCTTCTGGTGACGACGACACCCAAGAACGGTAGACAACTGCTGGTTTCTGTTTTTCGGTAATTTTATTCCTGTGAAGACACAATTCAGTAGTCTATGAGCGTATTCGACCTGCGATTTCTTGAATATGACGAGGGTGTCGTCCACGTAGCGTACCCAGAGTTTCAGTTCTATTAGAGGCGTGGCAATGCGTTCGAATCTCTACAATACTGTTTTGCTATCAGTTCAGAGATAGTCGACCTCATGGGAGTTCCTTTGATCTGCTCATACAATTTTCCATTGAACTTGAATTGAGTGTGGAGGCAAAGATCCAAGAGCGTCATTAGTTCCTGATGGGTGAATCGATTGTCGCCATACGTTGTTCCGTATTCCGTTAGCAGCGATGAAATTGCATGCTTGGCGAGTGTAAGGTCGATCGATGTAAATTGGGCGGTGCCATCGAAGGAGACCATCATCTCGTCGTCAGTTATCTTCAGGTTTTACATCTTTTGGGAGATTCTTCTGCCGAGTTGATCCGAGCTCTGTGTGAATGCGTCTCTGGTGTTCTCATACAAACCCTTTATTGACTTACACACTTTTACACATTCCAGTTTGATCCACTCCTCTTTAAACGGCCAGAAAATCCGCGCGCCATACCAGGCATTTGGGCAGCAGTGTGCTTATGGTTGCATCTTTACCGGAAACAATATTCCAAGCATATTCGAGTGCAGAACACAAGTAGCGGATACGTGCACATCCTTGTTACGCGCTTCGCCAACCCTCTAGTTCTGACTCTGTTGAGTGTCTAATACTACTATCGTGATTGCCCTCACAGTTACCTCTCTACACTTATCTTGCACATGTGTTCCGTTCTACCCGCATTGACATTTTGTTAATGCAGCCTTGCTCATGTGTAATCGTCTCTGCGAGTTCCACTCATGTATTCTCTAACGAATGTGCCTCTTAATCGGAATACGGAATGTCCTTAAAGATGCGGGTTTTTCTTGCTTTCGTTCAGTGATATCGGCTAAGTTAACCCAGAAGCACTTCACTGTTATGTCATATCAGGTTGACCATCCAAATTCTCATAATCCAATCTTTCTCACAACTTGTTCCATTTTACGATATGCCCTAAAATCACATGCAAAAGCTGGATTTTTTATACTGTTTTCACCATTTTTTCCGGTTAATCACATCTGTTTTTATAAACCTCTCTGATAGTTCTTGCCCGTTCGTTCTTTCATTTCGAAATATTTCTTTGCACACTGAATTTTGAGTTCGCAGTCTAGTTATGCATATCACTAAACGCAGTGGGTACCAAACGTTGATCGAATTAGATTAATCTCGTCTCAACGTATTTCACACCGGTTTTGCATAATACATCCATCAACGTTGTGTGGATAGATACCAGTGAGTTTTAACATACATAACACTGGTGATGAAGATCTCTAAATATTCACGATTGAGTTAAAGTAGCTGCCTTATTGTTGGAATCTTAACTCGCACTTCGAGTCACAGATTTTGTTGAGCAGTAACATCAGTCTGCTTTTCGTGGTGTTCATTTAACCTATATCGTTTCTCTCTGGGTCCGTTGTGCTCATTTCTATTTAGCAGTCAGCTTGTTTCTCTAGCGTTTACCAACCGTTACCTCTATTATTCATGGGTATTGTGATTCCTTTTCCGTAAGCTTTCCTCGACTCTTTCGATTGGCGATCTCCTCTAACTCGCAATTCATTTGATTCCGCTGTCACATGATGAAGTGGTCGATCGATTGTTGCCCACGCGAATCGGGCTGTGTCGAAAAGAATAATAGATTTTTCCCACTGAACTAATCATAGGATAATACGGCAATTCTCTTTTTGGACTAGTTTCAGTTATCATTTTACAAGCGATTCCGTGGATAAATGGTAGGACAAATGACTTTCTTACTCGTCGTTGTATTGTCAAATTAAAAATAAGCTCAAATGGCATTGAGTTAACTATTTTGGCAATTATGGCCAATTATTTTGCCCCAAGTGGCTATTATTCACTCCAGTCTTGAGAAATGGGGTGAGTAAGAATATAGAAGAAATAAGCTTTATACGTTTAAACGAATTTTCAGCGAATCAAATTAATTTAACCACACCAAGTTTTGATAATACGTATAACGAATATGAAAGAAACGTTGAAGTTTGACGGAAAATTTGAGATTGCTTCGGTTTCGTCTACAACGGCATCGAGCTTTGTGATTGTAATTGATGAAATATCAGTTGGCACTATCTTTTTTCTTCCTCATATTTGTCTAGGCCTGGATAACCTGACAGTATATTAGCCCACGTGCAGTCTGACTGTGTGGCACTTTGCCTAGATCAGTCTTGTGCTTTCATACCATCATACCGTACCACGATTTTAAAAAATTCTGATGTTCACGTTTTCATTCGAATTTTTCCCACCGACGCAACAAAATCCCAATTGTTCATAATACAAAAAAACATTTAAAGCTTCAAATGTCCTTCGTTGGCATAGAAACATGTTAATTTTAAAAACAAAATGATTCCCTATGGAAAAATTAATTTTGAGCACAGCCGTTTGAAAGGCCAGGTATGATATTCCAAACCGTTTGCATTGCTTGCGTTGTGGTTATTTTCAAATTGTGATATTTTTGAGATTACCTCAATAGGTACCCTGGCAAAAGAACGCAAGTCAATTTTGTGAATGACTCGACTTCTTTCAAGTGTTTTCAACATACTCCTGACAGAAAACTAACTGTGGACCGTGTTCTCTATTGAAATGTTCCTCCCAAATTCCATTTCATCAATCATTGGTGCGATTTTACAGCTTGATCGGAATGAGGACAAAACACCGTCGTTTATAATATTACTTATTAGCTCAACGTCCACTGTTAGATTGTTATATTGGACTAAAGATGATCTTATACACGACTCTTTCGATCTCATCTTCTACCGAGACCTTTGATCAAGGCGTAATTCAAAGTTCTACTTGACAATACAGATAAGTAACTCGGTTGCAAATTGATATTTTATCGCCACCGCTATATGTGTCCTTGTCCCTTCTTACATAGTACACCTTTGCTACCCTCTCTTGCTAAAGGTACAACTGATCCATCCGCATCGTCTAACCATTTCCAATTGGTCTCCAAAGCGCAAATGCAGGATGACGTACGTGCTGGCGCGTATGTGGAGTGGGGAAAGGCTAACGGTCATTACTACGGGATTCAGTTCAAGGCCATCCGAAAAATTATCGCTACCGGACGTACGGCGGTGTTGGATTGCCAGCCACAGGTGATGTGCGAAGATTCCATTGCTGTGAAAAATCCATAGCTTCACTATATCATCATTCATTTTTCCGTTCCATGTACGCGCGCATTCTCATTAAATGACGTGAATCTCGAAATAGAAATAGAATTTAGTTTGACTTTCAACATGCTGAACATTACTGGTGCTATAATCAATGTTTGGATTGCAGCGTTTATGAATATTAATGTTCGGTTTAACTCAATCATCCTTGCATGCGATTATCAACGAATTTTCGGGAAAAGCGAGTTTCTTTCCGAATTGACACAGCTGTATACCTGAAGTGCATTACATTACCTGGGGCTAACATTCAAATTAGCACCCTGTATACCAGAAGTGGATTAAACTGTCTGACACTGTCATCTGTAACACTAATTTTTGCCCAGTTTCCCTCACTAGCCCACATGAATGTCAACTCAAATTTGTGGTTACAGTTGAGCTCTGAGGTCACCGTTCGGTGAGGCTAGCAGCGATCATGTTCGCGCCCAATGTTGCGTTAATTCATGAACTCTGCTTTGTCACTTTGTACAGCACTTCTGCGCTGTGCGGCTAACACCGTGCTAAATTGATTGGCCACCGGTAGTGAGCTGCATGCTGAAATACGCTTGAGTCTCACTACCATTTCTATTTTCTTTCTCATATCTGTCTAGGCCTGGGCAACCTGACAGTGTCTAAGCCCATGTGCAGTCTCTGACTGTGCGGCACTTTACCTGGATCAGGCTTTTGTCTTCATACATACATACATACACCTACAATTGACTTATTTACCGCTTGACTCAACCATATTATCGCGTCCATGATGCTAGTAACTATCAAAGTGCAAGTAGCAAAATTGTTCAAACTTGCATTGGCTTTCGTTAACTAGTCGTATCTTGCTATTTGATTTGAATCTCGCTGCTATGCACTCCAATCCATCGTCATGCTCGATGAATTATAACAAGAGAACTTTTCGTTTTCTAAGCTAATCAAGTTGTTCCATTTGATCTTCAGACTGTCCATCTTTTACATCAACCCGAATTCAATCCTTGTGTGGTATTTATCGGAGCACCTGACATAGGCGTGGCGCAACGCATGATGGAAGATGGCCTGAGATCTGGAGTAACCACAGTCAAGCGAACGGTTAGTATGCTATGCATTAATGTTCATGGCGTGTAACGGTGGATGCTTTCGAAACGTTGTTGTTGTAGTGTTATTGCTTTTCCAAAAACCAGTCATCTCTACGTGCCAATT
>JACCGJ010007193.1:0-102012 GCA_013407085.1 Atriophallophorus winterbourni
TTTGTTCGAAGGAAAGCGTGGATATACAAATGGATCCAGGAGTAAGGCATCGTGTACCATTGGAAACAATAACAATTACCAAGGAAGAAGTGCTGGGAACTCTACTACCGTTGAATCCCAGAAAATCCCTTGGTTATGATAAAATTACCCAAATATACTCAAGCATTTTGCACAATTTCTATGCGGACCACGGACTCAGTTATTCTGCGAATCGCTGTCCCAAAGTGTTATACCGAAGGAATAGAAATCCGGTATAATCACCACGATTTTTAAAGGGGGACACGTTCAGAGCCCGCAAATTACAGGCCTGTTTTATCCGTTTGCTGGCATATCCAAGGCGCTCGAAAGGATCGTGACGAACAAACTGAAGAAAATAAACTTTTTTTGAAGCGCAACACGGTTTTCGAAAGGGATACTCCTTCCTTACTAACCTTCTGCTTACCCTTGACGATTGGACTTGTGCAGTAGATGTTGAGAATAACATCCAGGTATGGTACCTCGATATGTCGAAAGCATTTGCCCGCGTAAACCACAGTATGCTCTTGCAGAAGCTGGAACGTTGTGGTATCACTGGCAGACTATTAGCCTGGTTAGAAAATTACCTGACTTATCGCCTTGTTCGAGTCTCTATGGACGGTGCTTTTTCGAAGTCGGTACCCGTGACAAATGGAATGACTCATGGATCCATCCTCGGACCAATTCTCTTCGCACTTTATGCCAATTACATACCGACTCTCATCAAATGTAAGATCGTACTGTTCGCGGACGATATAAAAGTGTGGTCCAGGATAAATGGGTCGGAAGACTGCGAACTGTTCTAAAAGGATTTGGACAACCTCCACGTTTGGTCCCTAAAAAAGAGCCTATTTTAATTTTTCCAAAGTGTCACATGTTTAACCTTGGAAAATATGTGGAGTTCCAATATTTTCTTGGTACGCATAGCCTCTCGTGGACCATGGAACAAAAGGACTTAGGTGTGTTAATAAGCATCACCATAGGGATGTCAAGCCACTGCAACTCGGTCTATCGCAAAAAACATCACAGAAATTGTCACTCCTGAAGATAATTTTTGGTAATTTCTCAAAACAGACAATTCTCTGCATTATAAATACGTACATCAGACACTCGATGGAATATGCAGTTTAAGCATGGTCGCCATGGATTTAGAAAGAATTTGCGACTTTGCAAAGAATATACCATTGAGCTACCAAACTTGTCGGACTAAGCCGGAAACCATACAATGAGCGAATCAAACCTCTGAATTTATTCAATTATCCACATCGTCGCCTGCGGGTGGATTTGATTTGGGTTTACAATATTTTGAATACCGAAAATCGCCCTCTACAAGGACTATTCAATCTATGGGGCTCGCATAAGACTAGAGCTCACACATGGACTCTAATTGTCCCTCACTTGCGACTCAACTGTGGACGATATTTTTGCCGTGCAAGTTTGTTTTACTTGGAACAATCTACCAGATAATGTTGTGAACTCACCAAACCAGCAGATGTTCAAGAGAAATCGTGACCCTTAACCCGTGCATCGAAGAAAACTATACATCTTAACACCATAAATCTACATTTGTTATCCCACCAAGCGAAAACAATTTCTGTACTTTGAGTTTTTACCTGATTCTTGAACTGTTCAGTTAGCAACCAAATCCCGTTTTTGCTTTTTATATTATTCGCAGTTCCCATATTATTCTGTGGTTTTTGTAAAGCTATATGATTTTTAGACCATTAAAATCGAATTGAATTGAATTGAAGCCTGACTGTTTCTGTTTTTCAACAATTACTACCAATTTTCGAAATATTTTGGCTCTCCTTAACTGACACAAGACGCGTCGACCCTGATAGCCCTGTCTTTTTGTTTGATGCAAAGAGCACAAAACGGGAACACTGTGTGTGGTGAAAACAGCTTGCAAATATTTATTTCTTCTCCATCCTTAACACCTAATCTTCAAACTGATGCAACACAAGGGGACGAGATTAATACTGAATGAACTTCCAGATAAAAATGATAGTATTCATTGATGAAATATCAAGTAATCAACTCACCTCGTCCCCATCTCGTCCTTGGTCACCACGTTCGCCCTTCTGCCCCTTAAGTCCAGTAGGACCTTTCGGTCCAGGCAGTCCACCAGGTCCCGGTGGGCCGGGTGGGCCCACTTCCCCTGCCATTCCCGGATTGCCAGCTTCACCATCCCTTCCGGGTTTGCCATCTGCACCTGCCGGTCCAGGTGGGCCTACTGGTCCTGGAACTCCAGGTTCGCCGTGCTTTCCGATTGGCCCCGGTGGACCTATCGGTCCTGGTGGGCCATCGGGACCAGGTGGTCCTGGGGGACCACGTTCACCTTGCACTCCCATGGCTCCAACGCGATAGGTGGTCTCGCCAAACGGTACTGGACCTTTGACCTGTGAAATATGTTAAGAGTGAACAATATAAAAGAATGAGACGATTACGGTCAGTTTTCATGTGGCTATAGCTGAACAGTACACTGAAATTGAACGCGATCAAGTGTTTCGGTTTAACTTGCGCAATCTACATGCTACTCAGTAGTAATCTCTATCCTACTTCTATTATCATATCATTTAAAAGCTGTTGAACTGATTCGTCGTAGAAGAATACGCCCACAGTTAGGCTCAAACTAATCTACGAATAAATCTAAATTATTTCTTTTCAAATGAGAAACTTAATGTCGCAAGGAATGAAGTATTCGGTTAGTTGAACCTTGTTAAATTAACATAGTATCATGAGAAATTATCCATGCTTGATCGCCTTAGGGTTAGACATTATCGCATTGGCAATAATTAGGCTAAAACCGGCAGGTCCTTTACTTGTTATCAGTCCGTATGAACATTCTCGTTTGTGAATAGGATGATAGACACCAGATAATTCCTTACTGTCGAATGCGATTGCAGAAATTTATAAAAGCATTTGATTGTTATTCTATCATTTTATTCCATATCAGGTAACTTGGACTCACAGGGTCAGTAATTATCTTCGGTTTTTCAACCTGAATCTGTACAAATAACCTCATGGCACCCAATGAACAGGGTGTACGTACTCGTAGTTATTTTTCTGACAAATGCTTGTACTAACTTCACACCCGAAATGAGAAAATGCGATGGGATTAGAGCCGAGAATTGTCCGCTACAAGACAAATGTTTTTGGCACTGTGCTAATAAGTCTACGAAACTGTCGGTAGACAAAGTCAATGTCTACTACATTCGATGTGAATTTCTACAGCCTGTAGCTATGGTACTCAAATTCGCAAGCAGTTCAACTCAATGACTTCGAACGAAGAACATTCAACGGTGTGTGGTCTCAAGGTCAAGGGTATTCTAATGAAACGGAAGGCAACTTACGCTAGCAGTTTCGTCATTTTGTCTCTTCACACGTCGGATTCGTTCACCTGAAATAGTTAACATTGGTAGACAATTGACTCCACGTAATCTGTTGTCACATAGTAGCATTTGTTACAGAATTCGCTATTTTCTACTCTCAATCCACATTTCGTCAAGCAAACATAGCTGTACATTAAAAGCATTGCTTAGAATCGCGAATACACTAGCGAAGAGCGCCGATCATGAGCTCTCGGACGATATGCTGGGCAACAATCTTTGACTCTACACCAGGGGAGAAAGCATCAAAAAAGACCGATGCTAGTAATCGCATACCGGAAATAATACAGGTTTTGGAATAATTGTACGTGAATAATTAGAGCGACATCATCCTCGGTTAGATTTGCAAATGGCGAATGTCTGTGATTATTGAACGATATATAAATCGTCAAGGTCAAACAAATAAGCTCAACATGGTTAAGGCTTCAAGTAAACCCGTGGACACGAAATCAATCGATAAATCGTTGTGGGAGTAAACAGGATTAATGTTGGATCAGGTGTTCTCCAGTGGTGGATGATAATGTAATAGACGTTAGGACCAGAACGAGTTTGACCTCTAGGAGCTGACTTAGTCATCATCTTCCCGTGCAATATGAAATTTGTAAAAACAATGTCATAATATAAATGACTGCATGCGAACAAAACTAGTTAAATCCCGAGTTTTATCTGCTAGTCAATCGAGGCATTATATTGACAAATAGAACGCTACTTTATTGGTTATCCTTCCTTCCATTCCCCTCAAAATATCGTTGTTAAAAAAATTTCTCTGGGCAATTAGGAAAACATTAAATTGGTCTATTTTTTGTATTATAATTGGTTATACTGAGCCAGTGATTAATAACTTTTAACCTTGACCAAGGACATTAATGTTGCTCATGCTGATTGTTAGCCCAAGGTCTTTGCGTGACGACGAAAACTTGTCCATTGGCGACTAGATGTGTTCTTGGGAGTGAGCAATATTGACTGCATAGTCGGCAAACCGCAGGTCACGGATTAGCCCATCAAGTGCATTGGTTTGTGCTCTCAACCGGTTCAGGTTGAAACGCTTGCCATAACTTCGCGTGCGTAGGTAAATAAAGCTATCGGTACTCTACGGCAATCTATATTAATACACATAGTATAGGTGATAATGCAGATTGCTTCAAATCAATCTAGGCTAAAAAGTCCTCCATTATGTGTTTATCTATGTTGACTGCGATTTTAGCCGGTATGAGCCGGCAGTACTGTGCGACCATCTATATTAATACACACAGTAGTGATGAGGATGAGGATTAAGTCCAATCAATCCAGACCAAATCGCGTTCCCTGTTTTAACGTTTATTACGTTGTTTGCCTAGGCTCTGAGGACACGTGATCCAACATTCGCCAGGTAGCCCGTGTTTCATGCCCAATTGTCGATTGTGTCTCAATGCTCCCCTTCAGGTCTACTTTCCAACGTTAATCGCGTTCACCCATGGGGCTCGAAAAACAAGAGAACCTCAATAGTTCAAATGCATTTATTAAGCACCTGACCAAGAATAAATGATGCCTATCCTATATAGGCAAATCCCCCTAATGAAAACAATGTCCTAAACATACCTATTCCGGCTGTAACGTTGATCTAATTTGTTAATCGATTTCGTGCCAGTTGGCTTACTCTAAGCCCTCACTACGTTGAGCTCGTTTCATCGACCTTGACGTATTGCATATCGTTCAACAACGGCTGATTTTGTCAATCTGTTCATGTTTCCGAGGATGATATCGCTCGAACTGTTCTCTTGCCATTCTCACGAACCCCAAATTATTGAGGGGTTTCGATTGTTTTCGTCAGTCGTTTCGACGCTTACTGCTCTTAAGTTGTACCGGAGGGTGGGGTCCTGGATATCATCCAACAGCTCCTCATTAGCACTGTTACATTGTGATACAAACGCTTGCGTGTTTTTAAGCCTGTAGACAGCTGATTGGATAGTTTGAAATAAACGATCCATAGTCTGGTCGCGCTTTATGAGCGTTAATAATTGTGAGTTTCAGAATACAATTCACTTTGATTTTCTCTTCGCGTGTTATTACTGAATCAACACGCTACGGGTCCGGCAATTACTGTTACTATTGAAATGAATACGTATCAAACACTCGTCAATAATGCACTTCAAACCCCCATAATATCTTTTCGGTTTTATTGGGTCATCAATATAAATAGACATTCTAAAATGACCACAGCTATAGAGTCGTTTTAAAAATTCGTTGCAAATGCGCTTATTTCACACAGCGTACTGACTCGACTCGACAAAATGATTCCGAATTTACAATACGATTTATTCGTTGTTGTAGGTTTTAAATTTAAACTGTGAATGATCTCTGTATTGTGGTGCTCACATCCCTATTCCTTACTCACCACTACCGGTTTCTGGCTGTTTGCCGTATTTAGGTGGAGACGGTAAGATCACAATATTTTGGACTTTTACATGCGCCTCGAGCGCTTGGCCAGGAATCATTTTGTGATTGTGTATTTGAACATCGTGGTTCTTTGTAAGAACCCTATATAACAGTGGCATACAAGTTTAACTTTGTTTACCGCTTTTCCACTGTTTCAAGGCTCACTGAACCTGATCTTACTGTCTCCACCTGATGACGGCAAACAGCCAGCAACCGTTAGTGGTGTGTAAGGGATGGGGATGTGAGCACCACAATACATTGGTGAATGATCTCGTTATCACAAAAGTTGTGTAAAACTGTTACGCTCAAACCTTATTTTGAACGTTTGCACGCGGGTTCCGTTGAAACCACCGATGATGAAACACATGCCTTTAAGTAAACAGACGGGCTGTAATTTCAACATTACGGCACTCGGCGCTACGACGGACAAATATTAATTAAGGAAAATTTCTGATTAGCTTTATTTCACAATTGTCTCACGCTTATCCATGCACGCGTGAACCCGTATCGATTGACCTTGACCGATTTCACGCTGTGCTGGGTAAATCGGCCACGACTTGGCAACCCTGGGATTTCAATAAGCCAATTAGACATAGTGGTTGGAGTGCAGGGAACGTAATCTGACGAAGCTGCAGTGTTAGAAGTGAAACGTTACCCAAAACCGTTCTAACTGATTATTTTTCCAATTTTGTTTTCACAAATATAACTACTCAATCTGTCCCAAACATCTTTCAACATATTTGTTCACCCTATTTGGAAGAATAGTTAAATATCTAAAAATGTTCGCCATATAATAAATATATATAAATATTATAATAATATAAATATAATATAAATGGCACTTTCAAACGACTCTAAACAAAAAAATCATTAAGATTATTAAATATTCTGCCTTCGACTATCTGCATTTTCGGAAGAATGCTCACTCTTGAAAATTCAGTAATAAAACTGATGATTAGAAAATATGACTCAACATAATAGATGGTCATGTTCTATCAACAAGTTGGCAATTGAAATTCATAACACCCGGGAAATTAGTATCAGAGCACACGAGGTGCGGGTAAAAATACACAGCACTATAAAAACAATGAGAATGATCTTTCATGTTGTCTTCCTTTTTTGTAGAACAAAATTGCGAAAATCACGCGAAAGCAGAGTAATGTCGAATAGGAAAAGTTCTGTGTTAAAGCATTAATCATCAGTTCGTGTTAAACACCGTTTGGAAAGAGTCAGAATTTCAATGTCTGACTCTAAAATTGATCCTAACTTGAAAATAGCCGACGGTGTCTTATCATTGATGACCAATTAAATCGCAAACGCTTACCGCTACTTTTCGAAGTGACAATAAGCAGCAAAACCAACGAGTAGGTAAACCGAGTGAGGATTCTCATGGTGACTCCTCGGCGATAAAATCCGATGAATTTAAATCCCACTACGGTCTACATCAAGAATGATCAGTTTGTGTGGTTCAGATCCGTCCAATTAGCTTACACCATCGCAAGGCGCACATTTTCACCCATACACACTGACACAAAGCCTGGACCCAGTGCCCGATTTCCGAAAGGTAGGTGTTGATCCGTTTTCGTGTGTAACGATTGTGCTTGGCTTTGATGACTGGTCGATAAACCGGTAACAAACGGCGCCATTCTTCTGGATAATTGCGAAAATTAAATTGGCAATCAATAACGTCTAGTTTCGTTTCATTTTGTATTTTTTGCTGCAATCGCGTCTGTTCAAATTATCCCGTCAAAATTTTCTTTAAATTATACTTGATATATATATATATATATATATATATATATATATATCATAAACTGCACATGAGTTAAAATGCTATCAGGTTGCCCAGGACAAAACTGATATGAGAAATGAAAATGAAAATAAAAGCGGCAGTAATACTCCATCGTATTTCCGCATGCAGATCCCTACCAGTAGTAAACCAATTTAACACGGTATTAGTTGCGTAACACATTTTTGCTCTGACAAGTCGGACAAGTCGTGCTGCACTCTGGTGCCATTGCTTGGAAAAGCATCTGAAGCAACTAAGCGTCCGAGTGCCCACTCAACACATGTAACACATTGTAACATTCAGGTCAAGTAGCTCGAGGGTCAAATGTGTCGCCAGTCCAAACGTCAATAAAGTGACAAATTCACACCCTGAATACAATCGATTACACGCTCACCATGAGAACATCAGTTGGTCAACATTTTATGACGCGCTTGACGTACACTTACACGCAAAATAATTATATGTAAATCGTTTTCCAAGTGCTGGGAAGTCACGTTGCATTCGCATCGCTCAACCGTTGTATCTAATTTATGTGGTGATCACGCAGCAACTAGCGTCCTTCATCTCTAACTACGCCATGCCCATTGGACCAATCTTCCCGACGCATAAACTTTTGTTGCTGATGGTCTCATTTATCCGTTTCTGTTTCCAGACAGGTTTGCATTAGAACCACTCTTTTTGCATTTATTCCGTAATCAGAATTCTAGTGCGTTTTCGATTGTCGAACATTTTAGCCCTTTCTGCTTGTGCTTTGTTTCGGAGAGTGACGTTCTACAAGTCATCCGATGCTCATGATGGGCACCCTGTGCAAGCACAGTTTAAGTTCTCTACACTCAGGTCCGTTGATTTGCGCTTACCCTATGCGACGTAAATCGCAGTGTTAGCTGGGTGTGAGCATTTACTAATATGGTTATTTATTAGTATCTAGGTAAAAGGGAATAAAGTTAAACGTTTTGGCTGATATATACCATTAGTTACGATGCCTGTCAACTGATCTTATCCTCGTGTTAACCAATATAACTGGATCCTATGATGAAATCTTTCCAAGTCTCCTTAATCATACCTTGGAAACCGAACAACCAGTTTCAGGACAACACTCCGAGTTGATCAAAAATTATAATAACAATTATACGAGCAATATATATTTATTTATTTACTTTTTTTCAAACTATGCAAATATTAATGTCCAGACTATTAGGGCATATTTTACAACAGCAGCAACTCGTTTGAACTTTTCATTCGTTAGGCGTCACGCACGAATAAAATGCAGTCGAGCGAATACACGAACTTAAGGGTAAACGGAAAAACGTCCGAAAGTTGGAGCGATCTCTCAGCCAATCATCCAGGCCACCGGTCGATCGGACGCATCCGCCAATTGATCGATGTGGATCGGTGCGATCCTAATTGTGCAGTGGCCAGACTGGATTTGTGCAATGCAACCTTACCTATTCGTTCATCTTTGGCACACAGACAATTATCGGGACGTTTCACTGATTGGCTGGAACTTCACCACCCAGAGGGGCCGCTGCAGCATGGACGTGGGTAACACAAAATCGAACGAAAAGAGCCTACTTATGGACGCTCAGATTGCCCGATTACACCTTTTGACCCGGTAAACAACCAAGTGCAAGATGGGGATATATTCTGCTCCGGTCTTTGTGTTTGTGGCGCTTTGTTACGGATGTTTCGCACAGCGTAAGTTAACTTTACTTTAATTTTCAAATCGAAATGTAATCTACTTTTGGTGCATGTACGTAAAACCAGGAAGCTTTTGGGGAGGTGAACTATGCGGAACCAGATGGACAATATTCTTTCATATTTAATGTCGGCCTGTTACCTCGTACTTCTTCTAATCTATCATTTCCTAAACCGAAACTGTCAAACATTTGTTACTTACCAATTTGAGAATTCGTGGGAACTCAAACACTATTTGTAAGATATCAGTTACGGATAATTAAAGGTAATTCAAAGTATATAATCATGCAAAAAGTATTTTGTTTAAAACAACGATAGTATAGGGATAATCAAAACGTAAGTAAAGGGTAAAACATACACTGAAAGCAGATTACGCGTGCATGAAGATTCGAGTAATAAATGATTTGCAAAGAACTGCTTCAAATCGATTGGAATATGTTTGGGACCTTTCGTTTATTCATAATTGAAACGAAATTTTTGTGCAATCGGTTAGAGCACTTTTTGGAAACGGAAAGTAGACACGAACCCAATAAAAATATATTCTATGAGTTAGCTGATAACAGTGTATCACCAAATTATAATCACAGGTACCAGAATTTAGATTTTCCATACATGTGAAGTGTTTCTGCGTGGGAAAGAGTTGGTGTATAGAGTATTATTCGCCCATCTGTAAAATCGAGTAAATTTAGGTGGGCTATGCTTTCTACGTGTGACTTGTTTTGTGTGATGAGAAGAGCTTCGTATTACGACAATTATTTCACTGCATTAGGTTTCTGAGTTCAAGATTCAAGATTTTCCGAGCCATTGAGACCAGGCTTGTACAATACATTCTTTGACTGGCCCCAGGTATGTAATAAAGATACGGAAGGTTGAATGGAAAATTTCCCAAATATTTAATTCAGTAGATTTAGAATATGTGACGCTTTTATGAAGAATGTGCTGGTGTGAACTAAAAATTTCAAGCAGGAGCCTATCCATACACCCCAAACCATAATCACGATTTGGCGGGTAATATGTAATTTGTAATTTTACGGTTTCTAATTGAAAGGCAAACCATCACAGAATCTTCAAGGAGCATAAGCAAATCGATGCAATTATGTAGTTGTGTGGAAGAAATGTCAAAAGTGCACTTGGATATCCCGAGAGGCTAATGCCTTACAAATAGTCCCAAATAAGCAACCACCGAAAAGCTTTGAAACGGGTAACTCTTGATGAAAAGTCGCAGTTATTATCAATACGCCATCGCGGTCTCGGTAGCGCTTGGTTGGGATATTATTCACTCGTGCATTCTATGCTTTCTGCAATCCATTGGGGCTGACTGACCATGTCGTGCTCGTGTTCAAGTATGTCCGCAGTGCTTTGAGACACAGCGACGAGACGAATGTCATCTCGACTTTGGGAGACTCAGAGAAGCACTCTGTGAAATTAACGAGGTCCAATTTGATTTCAGTGACTGAATACACATTACAACTCATTGTTGAACTACCTTCAGATGCAAATCTAATCAGGATCTCCATTTATTCGGGGCAAAGATGTCCGCACCTTCGGATTCAGTGTTTGCAGTTGAACCACAAAATGGATTTCACTGAAACGACGAGACTGAGCTATTTATTGTGATCTTGCTACTCCTACAACTTGGTTTCAATTTTTTCTGAATACGGAACAGAGTGACCACTCTTGTTCGGTAGGACAAACAACACTACCAGCAACACATGATGGAAAGAATGGAATGTAATCCAAAAATACTGTACAAAATTGTGAATGAAAGAACAAAAGTGAAACCAGGTGTTTTTCCGCTCATGACAGAAAAAGGAATTACTACTACAGTTCAAGAGAAAGCGTAAATGCTCTTGTGAGCTTTTACTTCCAAGTATTCTGCCGAAAGAGCAACTATTGCATCATGGTTGATCAAACTCATTAGAACCTCTAACTGAACCAATAATTGACCGTTGTAGAACGACACCTACGGAGACTAAATACGAGGAAATCCCCGGGTGGGGAAAACATTACCCTAGCTATCCTCCATGCATGTTATAGACAGCTTTCATACATTCAGCGGAGGTTTTCATCAGGAATCTTCGCGACGGTTGCGTACCGTCAGCATGGAAATCTGGTGTGATAACACCAATTTACAAGGGTGGCTGTCGTTCCGACGTAACAAATTACAAGTCTGTTACGCCGCTCCCCTGCATCTCAAAATTACGGAGCGCATCCTAACTGAGTCACCGTGAAGCTAAAGGACTTTAATCAGCAGCGCAATATGGGTTTCGCCGAAACAGATCTTGTCTTTCAAATTTACTCATCACTCTGAACGATTGGACAACATCTCTTGACCTAGGATACTGCGTCTATACCCGCTATATTGATGTATTTAAGGCATTTGATAAGGTCAACCACAGCCTGCTTCTGCGAAAGCTACTACAATATGGCATAATAGGAAACTTGTTATCGTGGATAATGGATCATCTGACCGATTGGCATGAGTGAGTCCGTATTGACGGCGTTCTATCCAAAAGCATCAACGTCACCAGCAGCGTTTCTCAATGTTCAGTGCTCGGACATATCCTTTTTTGTTATACATAAATGATATTGCGCAAGTAGTACGATTCAAGATAGCATAAAAATATGGAAGCAAATCCGATCGATTGAAGAATGTTTGTTGCTGCAAGAGGATTTGGATGCCCTGTATCACTGGTCTAAACGAAATCAGGTGAGTTTCAACATACGTAAATGCAAAATGTTACAACTTGACCGGCAATACGAGCATACATATAATCTTGGTAATGAAAACTTGACTTGGAGCAGCAATGAGAAGGATCTCGGTATCTGGATTACTAATAATCTGAAACCGAATAGTCATTGCCAGAAAGTATTCAACAGAGCAATCGGTGTCTTGGGAATGCTTAAGAGAAACTTTGGGCGATTCTCTCTTTAAACGCTTCCCCGCATTTAAAATACTTACATCCATAGGACTATAGAATACATGATCCCAGTTTGTGCACCGTGGCTGTGCAAAGACATTGAATTGCTGGGTAAAATTTACCAGGGAGCGACGAAACTAGTTGATGAGATGCAGCGTATCCCATACCACGAGCAAATGGCCATGCTGGGATTGACCGATTTTACACAAAGGAGAGTAAGAAGCGACATGATCCTAACATTTAAAATACTGCCAATGGAAAATCACTCTCTCTGCGATTCGATAAAAATCAGGTCCCCTAAGAATACACGGAGATATTCAAGTTGTCCCGTTATACCGCAATCAAGACACGATTGTAGACGTCATCACTTATCGGTCGGTATGTGCTTTCTGTTGAATTCACTACCACAGAATATTGTGAACACTCCTGCTATCCGTGATTTCAAATGGAAACCGGGTGCTTACATCGAAAAGCACTCTACTATCGGCCCTGTATATTGACCCCATATGAACCCACACAAACCGAACACCTCAATAGAATTTTGATCGCATCCTCTGTATTTTTTATAGCTGTCATCCAATGGTATATGTAAAGCGGTAGCTTTTTTTTCACCATAAAATCTTGATGCTTGATTCACTCAGCCTCTCTTAAATTTAGTCTTCTTACAGGTTCCAGGCTGTTGACTCATTTTAGGTTTCCGCTCGATAAATGAGGTTGGCCATGACAGTTTCATTGTTTGTAGAGAGACGAGGTCAACTGGATCGATATCAAAAACGCGTATCCGTTTGAACACATCTCGCAACGCGATGACTTATATTCGATCTAAGCCAAAAGACAATCCAACTCCCTTCAACGAAATGCACTTTATGTTTGTACTTGACAATGTTCCGCTCGTAATGTAATAATAATGATGGACATTGCGGCTTGTCTTTGTACATAGGCTTTTTGCTAAACCAGATAGTCTAGAATAATACTATTTTAGTTCGTATTGTAGACAACCACCAAATATTTTGGGTGATTTTAAAACGCATCGAGCACTCAGTTCTTTAATTTGGTGCGGCTTCGCATTGAAACATGTTCAAAAATGATCTTGAAGTTGTTGTAATGAAGCTTAATTTGAAGGCAAACATTTCGTGCAGATTTAGCCGAAATTTATTTCTTCGCATTCTGAAGAATGTTCTCAATGTCTGTGATCATAGAAGATTAAAGTAATTTCTGTGAATCATTGCACACAAGTACTCAAACTGGAAGCTTCAAAAACGAATTCCGTTGCTAGCTACTCGACCGGTTTCAAAGATTGCTAATACATCACCTAACGGTGTATCTAAAATTCCTGGACTCCGAACAAAGTTATATTTTAATATGATATTTTAATATTCTTCATCAACTTCTTCTTCAAGATTCCCTCAATCAACTTCGAATGATTAATCTACAACATTAAAAATAGTTAGATAGATGAATGAAGTAGAAATGTTGAACTTTCGAGGATATTCAGAGTAGCATTTAAACAGTGCTGTTTTATGGATGAATATGGTTTTCGAATAAGTTACCTTCCCGTCAGTGAAAATCCACGGCTGGTTTCATGTTGCTTTTGGGAAAGTTTAGGAGTTAAGGGAACACAAAAGTATGAGGTTTTAAAAAAAATTCGGATTAAATGGTGACCGAATTAATCATTCAAACCATTCCATTCCATCATATCTGTTTTCGATTTCCCTTGAAGGTTCTTGCTATCTAGACGATGGCCGTGTGTTGCAACCCGGCGAGGAGGCAATGCTTACAAACGTGCCATGCATCAAGTGCACGTGTGACGGATCAACCGGCAAAGCGAATTGTCGACCAATTCCTTGTCCGGAGCTGCACTGCGGTGCCGACGACGGTCAACTTGTCGAACCCGGAGCTTGCTGTCCAACTTGTATCGGTAAGCAATCAGAGAGAGTTTTGTGGAATTGTGTTTCATTTTGATGGACTCTGTGTTGGCAAGTTTTTAGTCTTGCATACCTCCGTCTACCTTCAAGGTGACCACATATACTCGGTCGAATATCAGCCAGCGACGAAATGTTTGTTAATTGTTTCATTTTTATTTATTTTGACAGCTTTTCGTGTAGAAGATAAGTCTGTGCACTATATTCCTATTTATCACCATTTCCGATTTCGAGTGTAAAAGCCATATCTTTCGTAGAAGACAGAAAACTTTCCTTCGATTGATTAGAATAGGCACAGGCACGTTAAGTAATTTAAATCCTGGAAGGATGTTGCTTGAGTAACTGCATTACGTTTTTAGGGCTACTGACTTGCTTTTATTCGTGTAATGTCGATTTAATAATCGTTGTTGATATGATTCCATAATCCACAATAATTCCCCATTTTACTTTTAGAAAAGAACAGAACAGTAAGTTTTAATTCTCAAAAACAAATATGCGAACACATACATATATATCACCAGGGTCTCAAAACTAGTAACCAAATGTGAAAAATTGGCATGACTTTTAGTAGACAATGTGCATGCGATAAAGTCCATGCATGATCACCTTAACAATTACTGTACAGTGGGCGATTGCGAGGCTGCTTTGCATTTGTTTTTCGAATTCCATCGTCTAACTTTCCATTTTAGGAGCCAGTTCGTCCGAGGCCAACTCCAAGAACTTATACCGGTGCGCCTCCACCACCAACAACCCCCACCACTACAACAACAACTACTCGCCGAACGACTCCAAAGCGGACGACCCCGAAACCTACTCCCCCACCTCCTACTGAGCCTCCACGCGAAGGGCCACCTGGTCTAAGAGGCCCTCCAGGGCCCCCGGGACCACCTGGTCCACCAGGCGACCCTGGATTAGATGGCGATAATGGCATACCTGGGAGCCCAGGGAACCCCGGACCCGTGAGTATTTCGCGAATTAGTTATAGTATTGAATAAGACTTGTCGACCAAATCAAGGAAGACTTATCAGGATATAATGATTAACCCTTGCGTTATTAACGTTCTCGTTGTTGGAAGGAACCTAATCTATTAGTTTGAATTAAAATGGCCACGTTCATTTTAGGCCATTTTTAATTTCATGTTCTATACGTAAAGGCGTCTATTTAAACCAACTCGTCTTTTTTTATCACTGATGCCTGTAAAATTCTTATCTTACTTTTGCATGCATATTCGATAGCCTCCGGAAGATGTGGAACTTCAAATGTCACGTGTTCGGCAAATGGTGAAGGGTCCCGTGGAGGAAAACGTTACGTTGTATCAAGATATCAGAATCACTATGGTAAGTAGGTTTAACGGAAGAGTAAAGTTTCCGTATTGGTTTTAAATGCTCTTACCACACATTTGCCTGATATCAAGTGTATATTGGTCTTCATGTTACCCAAACCTGAGGAAGTTGAGGCGATCGCAGTCAAAATACTGTGTTGGTGGCACTTTGAAGTTTTAAAAACAACTTCTCAGTGTATAATTTCATTGGCGTGGTTCATTAATTTGTTACCCATTCGCTTGAAACTCTTATGCTTTGAACTTTCTGTGGAATAAAAAGTTGCCAAACACACTGGATTGGCGTGTCCAGTAATCGGATATAAATTGAGCGGTAGGTGATCAATCGAAACCTTCGTCTATCAAGCTAGAAGGAACTATCGGCCAGTATTTTGCTTAGCTTGGTAAAAAAAATACGCTTACTCACTGCAAGCATTTTTGAAAGAGATTCTGTAAAGTGAAGAAGAAACACAAGATTGTAAAATTATTACGGATATGTATTATGGTTCTCACATCCCCAACACTTACACTCCACAACATTTTTCTGGCTGGTTACTGTCATCGGTGGCATTTGAGTATAACTTTGTTTCATGCTAACAGATTCGATATTTTATCACTGATTTGAGATATGTTTGTCAAAAGTAAGGCTCATTCGCGTTTCTAGAACAAGCATCAGGCAAATAAAATGCATTTATTCTGCTTATCAATAAACTTTTGGACTCCAATTATGTGTGTCACACTAGAGCGTCATTTTGATTCAAATGTTACACGCCTGTTATCGAGCGCCAATTTTATAGCTTAAATCAACCGGGCGACTGCCAATCCCGGAGACGTTCGCAACAGATCGCTAATTTCCGGCAGTTGTTCCAAAGTTCGCTTCCGAAAATTCAACTGCAAGCGATTCGATTGCACAGCGGTCAAGGAAGTCTAGCGATCGTATTTAAAGGTTACTTGGTTAATAACAGTCGGCCCATGATGAATGAATTTAAACGATGCGACACACCATTCAATACAATAGTCCCGAGGTTAAATGGTATACAAAAATTACTCTAGCTTCGAGTGATTGAATTTGAATGGCGAAAATATTAACGAAACAGCATTGCTAATGTCACGGACGTTCGTATTGAAAATAATGATGAATTGTGTCATTGGAAAGTAGTTGATACATGTGACACATTTGAATACTCTAATACCAGACAATACTTTAACATCAAGTCCCCGTCAATCTAGAAATGGTTGCACGCATTCTTACACGAGAGTTAAAGATGATACCAAGAAACAAGCAATGTCGTGTTAAACGTGTTTTACTCATTGGAATGTAGTTGAAGTAACTCAAAATAATTCAAAGTTTTAATGGTTCAAGTGCAAATACTTTACAGTAACCATAGATTAAAATTATGGGGAATGCAGAAAAACAACACAAATGTTTTATCAATATGGAAAGCCAGCTTGTGTATTCAGGTGCGAGGTTGGATTTGGTCAACATATACTTGTCAAGTTCAGCCTTGAACATGTTTAGGCTTGATTCACAAATGATATGTGGGGGCAGAGAGTTCCACATAAAACAAACTCGGACAGTAAAGAAGAACGTTCGACAATTTGACCTAGAGTGTGGAATAATTAACTTGTAGCCATGAGATCTGCTACCGCGTGCTTCTTGCCGAAAAAACAGGTGTTCAAGTGGGTGATCCACTGTGTGCAGAATGTTGAACAGCAGGATGAAGTCACCCCTGGCACGGCGGTAAGAAAAGTCAAACAGGCTCATAGTTGCAGTCCTCTCCTCGTATGGCCTGTTGTATAGACCGGTCACCAGTTTTGTAGCGCGGTGATATACGCGTTGCAGCAAGGTCATGTACTTTTGTAACCATGGGGACAATGCTTGCACAGCGTACTCCATTGTTGGCCTGATATAGGTGTTAATTATACGTGGGGGTATCTGCATTGTGTAATTACCGAAGATCTTTCTGAGCAGTGCTATGCTTTGGCAGGAATTTTTGTATACTACAGAATACTGCCGTAGGGACTTCAAGTTACTGCTAATCCTCACACCCAGATCTATCTCTTCCGTAACCCATGAAATTTGCTGAGATCCAAGAGAGTATGTGAATTCGAATGATTTATCGACGTTTAACATTTTACATTTATGGATGTTGAATGGTAGGCAGTTTCGTAAGGACCACGTATGCAGTGCTTCGAGATCGTTTTGTAGAATTTGGCAATGTTCTATGGTGCGTACGTTAGTCTAGACTTTGATGTCATCCGCAAATAAAATGATTTTGCTGCGTTCTATTTCAGGTATATCGTTCGCGTACAGCAGGAAGAGTATTGGCCCCAAAACCAAGCCTTGAGATACGCCACTTGTATCTTCTACTGCGCTGGATAGTATCCCGTCAACGCTAACCCTGATAACTCTACCAGTCAAGTAATCCTGCATCCAGGCCAATAATATTCCGCCCAGCCGAGCTGCTCCATTTTTTGTAGCAGTATGCTGTGGTTAACACCGTCAAAAGCTTTAGACATATCCAAGTAACAAGCATGGATAGGGTATCCATTATCCACGGCTCGAGTCCAGTTATCAAGAGCTATGGGAAGATTGGTGAGGCAGGAGTGTCTTGTCCTAAATCCGTGCTGTGCGATGGAAAGAAGCTTATTTTGTTCCAAGTGTTTGATAAGTTCGTCAGCTACAAATCATTCGAGAACTTTAGAGACCACTGGTAACAACGTGACTGGTCTGTAGTTAAACACATCGGATCGGTTCCGCCGTTGTATATCGGAGTGATTAATCCACTTTTTCGGTCAGTAAGAACCATGCTGAAACTCAGTGACAGGTTGAAAAGATCAGAGAGTGGTGAGAATATGTAATGGACGCATTGTTTTAAGAGGGACGGTATTATTTCATCATCATCCAGCGATTCTTTTGTATTTAATAAAAGTAGCCTCACCAGAACACTCTCCTGGTTCACAGCGATGTACTGTATTGTGTTAATTTTTGATCGGAATGCCGGCATAACATCTTATAAGCGCTCGTTAGGGTAGAACACTATAGAGTAAAATTGAGCTAGTTCTTTGGCGGCTTCGAGAACAGTGGATGTAGTTCCAGTAGTAGTAAGTAAAGCGGAAACGTCTGGCTTTACCCTGGCCTTACTGGTAACGAACTTGAAGCCAAGCTTCGGGTTTCGATCATTTTTTTTCCATCATTGAGACAACAATCCTCGGAGTCACAGCTTGATCGATCGATTTTTTGCTTGTGTGTTGGATCACGTGGCGCGGTTATACATGTAAGTAACCTGAATTGGGCCGGCCGGTTGAGAGATTGGCGTTTGGCCGACTGGTCGATATAGCTGCGTTTGAGCTCGTGATTTCGCAAATAATTCACGATAACTCACTAACATAATGATTCTCGTTAAAAAAGTGAGTCATTTTGAGGCAGAGGTGTTTAAGTTTCGACAAAATTGAACGAAACTCTCCTAAATTTGTGAAGCGGGTTTTGTTAAACTACGAATTAAGTAACTTGAGGAAGTTTGAAATCCCTTGAATATCACAAGTGACGACCACGCCATTGCATGAAGTAATCCCTTACCAGGATTACATACAACTCTCCAGTTATTCTGCGACAGCAGTTTCAATTTACTTATTGAGCATGATGTCAAGTTGCCATTGTTGTTAGAAAACGAGCCTATATTTCGTATATATTCCAGGGACCACCAGGAGAACCAGGGCCGCCGGGTTTCCCTGGAGTTATTGGCATTGCTGGCCCGATTGGTGCTCCGGGTGCAGTTGGTGATCCAGGACCTCCAGGTTCACCAGGCCCGCGTGGACAGCCAGGTCCAGTTGGCGACGATGGCAGGCCCGGACCACCTGGGCAACCAGGCAACAAAGGGGCTCGTGGTCCACCTGGGCTGCCTGGACCTCCTGGAGAAGTGGGAATCAAAGGTCCCATGGGATTACGTGGTGAATCGGGAGACCTTGGAATTCCGGGATTGAAAGGGTCTATTGGAGATGATGGACCGAAAGGAATGCAAGGACCACCTGGGGTCAAGGGTGCAACTGGCCTACGGGGACAACGTGGGGAAATTGGACCTCGTGGATTCATCGGTCAACAAGGACCGCCAGTAAGTTCACTCTTTTGAACGGAACTCATCGTTTCAACATTGGTTTCTACAATTTAAGCTAACGGACCACAGGATAGTTAGAAATTCCGAATTAATCATGCTGACAATTTACATGATGTAAGGTAAGGTGTATAACATTGCACTCCCTTAAATGCGTATTCAGTGTGTTGTTTGACAATATTCCTCTTTATGACCACACTTCATGTAGTAGTCGATAACGCGGAACCAATTTACCTTCAATCCTATAACTTGTTTTGACAAACGATGAACACAAAATTAATAAATTTGTCTACTAAAGTCCAATCGGACTAAGTGATCAGGTCGTCATCTAGTTTGTCTCTCTGGTTCAAACTGTAAAAAAATGATACCGGTAAAACAGTTAGACAGATCAAAATTATGGATTTAATCGATGCTCTTCAAGATGCAATCAACAACGAACTGGAAACCAGAAACATGTATGAGTTTTGGCTATGATTAAAAACTCATCTCAGGAATTCAATCGAAGTGAGCTAACAATTGTCCTTAAGAACTCAAGAAAAATCCTCGTTTTCAAACTAAAAAGCCGAACTCGTAAGTGATTAAAGGCACAAAATGTAGCCTGGCGAAAGCATCGATAAAACCCATCATCAGGATATGGGAATCATTCCGTTTACTGAGAAACAAAGTTAACACATTTGTCATCCAAGACAAGTTGTACTTCCACGAACCGATATTACGCATGATGGGGTTCAGCCCCCAAATCCTCTATCGGATGGTCAATGATCAAGCTAAGGTAAAATCAGGAGTTGCTGCTGTGAACAGGTCATCCGGACCAACATTAATTGCATCAGAAACTGTTGAAGTATTAGCCACTTTTATTCATCTGTAGTCAAGCCGACAGAAGACGCATTTTACATCCCAAATCAGTCTATTTCTAATACTGTTGCCCTAGATCAAACAAATGTCACGTCAAAACGCGTCCTTCATGTATTAGTCCATCTAAAAAGAGGAAAGTCTCATACTACCGAGGGAATAACTCCGCTCATATTAAAGTAATGAGCGCATTTGCTATGCAAACCAATCACATGTTTATTTAAACTCTGGTAAATGATGTGATTCATAATTATTGGAAACGTGGAATAATTACTCCGATTTATAAAGGAGGAAATCGCTCTGATGTTTCTAATTGCCAACCCCTTTACTTTGTGACTTCTAGTTTCCAAACTACCTGAGCGCATAATTTTTGACAATGTAAAGAAACCGTTAAAAATAATCAGTTAGTTTCCAGCAAGCAGCATGGATCTAGATAGAATTATTCCTACTTTTCTAATTTACTGACAACACTGGATGATTGGAATCATGTGGTGGATAAAGGGCAGGCAATTCTTGCCTACTACCCCGATATCTCCAAAGCGTTTGATTGTGTTAACCACAAAAGCCGGAATGATTTGATATCACCGGAAATTTATTGAATTGGCTAAATGATTACTTAAAAACTGCACTACACAGGTACGTATGAATGGTGCATTATCAAAACCAATCGCAGCAACTAGCGGAGTTCCGGAAGTTTCAGTTCATGATGCGATCCTTCTTCAAGTTTACGTTAATAAAATACCGGAACTTGTTTGCAGTAACATATCGCTATTGGCGGAAGACATAAAGATATGGAAGACTGTTTGCTATTACAAAAAGATATTTGTACGCTTCACATTCATTCGTCGAAGAACAAACTGCCTTTGAACTTGAACAAGTGCAGGTTTATGAATGTGGGGAAGCAAGTAGATTTCACATACAAGATAGGTTTACATATTCTTAAAAAGTGCAGTGAAGAAAAGATATGGGTGTCCTGATATGCTCCAACTTAAAAACCTCACTTCAAAAAACCACTGCTTTTACAAAAGCATTAAGTGGCCTCAATCTACTCCAAAGAGGATTTCGGAAATTTCCACCTAAGTTATTCCCAAAGGTCATTAATACACACCTGAGACCATCCATGAAATACGCTGTCCAGCCATTGTTTCTGTGAGGAGGGCACCCTCCTAACGAGTTCGCAACGGAGGAAAAATTGTTGTTGGGTGATTCATGTTGTACCTCGGCAATAAACCCCATGTTCATTAACCCTTTGTCTACGGTAATTGGATATACGTTTTTTATGACATTTTTGTGTTATTCTGCTTAATTATGGCATAAATAAAACACATGATTAATTTTTATGTCTTATATATATTTTTTCCATGATATTTTGAGGTGGTAACTGGAGTTACCGTCAATATTTATGAATGTAATTTTACGTATATCTTCATAACACATAATGAAATTATTTCATTTAATATGAATAATATTTTGAAAAACTTGTAAGTATAACTCATTGCAGAATTGTTTTTCGCATTTTGCACATTTGTTCCATAATTATAAAATAATGTGATCATATAATGAAATGATAAGACATGAACATAAAACAATCTTTCTCCACTTTATAAAATATTCTACCAAATACTACCAAACGATAACACATCTTTGATATTCATTCGTCACAGACTCCTAGCATCAAAAATATTTACAGTATAATAACATATATTTATCCATTGTAACACAAACGGTTACTGGTTTACTCTGAGTGGTAGATTCGGAAGCAATTTTTTGCTGCAGTGCAACAAAGATGCACCTCGCAGTGGGAGCATTTACTCAAGGGGCGGGCTTGAATTCCGTTTTTTTTGAACCAACTTCACAGCGATACTTGTTGGTAGTATATTCTGGCCAATGAATTCCTACATTACCCAAACGAACGGAGTCTGGAGTGGAATAGTTTGACTTTTGCCGTTTCGCTGGTTCTGGTCATGTTCTTTGAGCGTAAGTTAGCATACCACGCCTCCCATGTGCTTGTTGTAGTCACTCACTACGATTGGGCATATGACTGTAACCTTAGAACCAGCTAGGCACCAGGGTTTGTAACCTCGTTTTATAGGTTTCATTGGGTTATATTGCTTCAAGCTGATTCTTCCGTTGAACAGAATCATTGACTCATCAACGCGAAGATGTTCATTCAGTGAACGTTTCTGCTTGAATTTTTCATTCAAGTTTTCCAAAAGAGGTCTGATCTTGAACAGCTTATCTTTTCTCTGGGTCCATCTTGGTGTTATCATTAACATGAAGATTGCAGAGTATAGTCTGAAAGCGTTCTCGACAAATGGCGGTTTTTATTGGAAGCACTTCCATGTCTTTGTGTGTTGACCAATAGTTCGCGATTGATGGTAATGAATGATAGCCCATCATCATGTTTATTCCGAGGAATACTTTTATTTCTTCAATCGATTGGAATATGTTTGGGACCGATCGTGTATTCATAATGCAAAGAAATTTGAGTGGAATCGGTTAGAGTAGTTTTTGGGTAACGTTTCACTTCTGACACAGAAGCTTCGTCAGACCAAGGGTGATAGTCAGGACAGGGAACATGATCAAGTAGCGGTCAACCCACCACCACTTATTTGACATTACCGTGTGTCACGTCTCGTGGGAATGACCAGGATCAGTGGTCGATTTTCCTACTAGTGTGTATCCATATCAATCTGATACAAGTGAACACGGTCAAGGTCAGCTGACACGGCGGTCCACATGCGTAAAAGTACATAACTAACGGGGTTAAGGTTAACCTATTTTTGAAGAAAAACAATAATACTAATAACGGGGTTAAGGTTAACCTATTTTTGAAGAAAAACAATAATCTAATTAACTAGTAGGTATACGGTGAATAATAACTATTTACCGTCGCAGCAGTGCCGAGCTCCAGATTGTGGTGATTTCTACCCCATCCACCTTATTGACTGCCAGTCGACCTGCCTTCGCAATTTCGACCGCCTCCGCATGTAGGCGTTCGCTATACGGTTTAATACCGCGTCTTAATATTTCTACATTGTCTAGATCAGTGGTTCTTAACCTGGGTTCGATCGAACCCTAGGGGTTCGGTGAGTCCTTTTCTGGGTTTCGACGGTTTACCATGGATTTTACCCATACACAGAAAATATTACTTTACGCGCCGTAGGACTCACCGGTTTTTCACATGATTTGCACGTGACTTCGGGACAATTATGCGTGTCTAGATTCGTCCTATCAGCTGGGCAGCCGTGACCATTGTTGCGTTCGCCGGGTCCAGGCACTTGACAATGAGGTCAAAATGATTACATGTCGCTGTCACAGTTTGATCGATCGATTTTATTGTCTGTATGTTGGATCTCGTGATGCGGTCAAACGTTAGTAGCCTGAAGTTGTTTGTTCGGCGGTGGGCGTCTGGTCGGCAGGTCGATGTGGTTACTTCGGAACTCGTGATTTCGTCATTTTGCAAATAATCCACTATAGCTCGTTAACCACACAAGGTACAATACAGAAACAGTTATCAAAATACGTCGCTCAACGCGATCTATGCAATGAAAGCAAAACCGTAGAATAGTTAACGATTTGAAAAAGTTTGCGCGCGTGAGCAAACTGAGATATTTACGCCGACGTTTGTTACAACATATCTTTGCGAGAAGTCCTTTTCGATGAATGTAAACATAAAAACGAAGAAAAGGAACAAACTTTGTTGCGAAAATGATATGAGAGTTGCACTTGCCAAGACGAAGCCGCGCATTCCTGAAATTGTCGCTGTGAGGCAAGAACAACGGTCACATTGATTTGCGGTAAATATTCATTTCGTGTTTGTGTATGTGCGAAATTCATGCTGTGTTGGTTTTTTCTTTCAACACAGTGATTTTGTGTGCAAATGATGCATGAGACAGTTTGTGCACTTATACAGTATATATTTATATACATATGTTTTGAATTAGAACAAAAAACATTTTATTTTTCCAACTACGAAGGGTTCGATGAATGCATGTATGGAACTTGTAAGGTTCGGTACAACCAAAAAGGTTAAGAACCACTTTACATAGGCCAGACTTCCAGGGAAATTCACACTAGAATCGAAGAACCCCGAAAGCGTTTCCTGAGACAGCCCTGGGATGCGAGGGAATATCAATCCCTTATTCGTGATCCCGCCTTGGCGGAGCACGTTTTAGATACGGGCCACAGCGAAAGTATATTTGAAAATCATACAATAATTTATAATTCGCTTCTATATGTCTACGGGACAAAGACTAAAATGAAATTCGTAAATATAAGCAACTCTGGTGTTAACTATTTCAGCTAACAAAATACTGGCGGTAACTGTAGTGCCTTCCAATATATACATCGCTAAAAATTAACAGTGCATTATTTTACATAAATGAAGTTATATATACAAGAACAACTGTATAATAAACAAATTGGCAATATATGAAAAGCAATAAATGAGTAGAAGTGCATATAAACACATTATAAAGTAGAAGTAACAAACACTTGACTTACCAGCATCAATGTTGACACTTGACTGGCTGTAAAAAGAGTCCTGCGAGGATTTGATGCCAGACGCCGCCTGACAAGTGCACTCCGATGGTGATTGAAGGTACCGGCAGGAGCTACTGAGCAATCGACTGTTTGTTTAATTTTTATGGGCTAAAATTTGAGGTGGTAATTATAGTTACCGTCAGTAGACAAAGGGTTAAAACTCAAATTCAAATTGTCTGACTCGCCCATGACAAACAACATCCGTCGTTCCCACTATGCACCTTCCCACGATTATGATGTACCTTCACACTTTCGCTCTGTGGCTACCATATAAATACAAACCATGTCCACGGTCCAAATGCACACACTGGCACTTGGACCTTGGACTTCCGTTCAACGCTCCATTCTTGTTCTGCTTTCCTGACTTGGGTAAAGAACGCAACAACATTCTCTGCTGCAACATCGATGACACATCCATTATAACAGTTTCCCTGGCTCAAGGAAGATGCCGTACTTATGCAGAGAATCTATCGCTATTCGATAAAACTAGTTCTCCTCATCCAAAACAAGCATTATTAAGAAAGGATAGTTCATCTGAATTTGTTCAACTTTCCTATCGACGAATCAGAGGAGACCGTATCCTGCTTTACAAAATATTTCATACCCCAAACCAGTCCTTAAAGGATTCATTCACGCCAATGGTTAAGAGACATTATCGAACTCATGAATATATGCTGGCGGTTCCCCATTCCCGCTTGAACTGTAGAAGGTATTTTTATTCTACCCATGTCTGCTTTACTTATAACACTCTACATTCTACCTTTACTCACTCAACTAACAGTGTAAAACTAAGCTTGATGTGTTTTGGAATATGTTTGGGACCGATCGTGTATTCATAAGGCAACCCAAAAACTGCTCTAACGATTGCACTCGAATTTCTTAGCATTGATGGGTTTTATCTAATTATTCCTTTCCCGATTACTCATATACTGTTTAATCTAATTGCTTATCTTGTTTTGTACAATCACATTTTAATTTTGACCATCCTATTGTTAGTTTTTGCTTTATGCTTTTATAGACGATTGAGAACCTGGAATTACCTTGAATTTAAATATCATGTACTTGTATACTTTCCATATATCCAGTATCTAATCATAAAGTATAAGTGTTAGGAGCATGCTTTGGGTGCCTCACCCTATCATAGATCAATTGCTTTTCAGAGCTAGTGCTTTATATATATCACAACCTTTGCACCTTTAAACCATTTTTACATTACATTTCCGAAGGGGATTGATGGTACTACTGGTGTTCGCGGCCCACCTGGGGATGTTGGTGCCCCAGGGCCCCAGGGAATTCCTGGAAGACAAGGTCCCGAGGGTCCAAAAGGAAATCCAGGGGCTCCGGGTCCCAAAGGTGAAGCTGGATTTCCTGGAAGGCAAGGCGACCGTGGAGCACCTGGGCCACCTGGACCAACTGGCAAACAAGGTGTGGTTGGATCACCTGGATCTATCGGAAACAAAGGCGAAGTTGGAGATCGTGGACATCCTGGTGAGCCTGGTCCTGTTGGTTTTCGTGGGGTTGTTGGGGCTGAGGGTGAACCCGGGACCCCAGGATCAAAAGGCCCAGAGGGCAACGTCGGAATTCAAGGAGGGCAAGGCTTACCTGGACTAGAGGGCGTAAAAGGTCGTCGTGGAGAACGTGGTCCAACTGGATTACCGGGTGAACCAGGAAAACGAGGTAATCGTGGCTCCGCTGGCCCACCTGGCCCACAAGGTTACGAGGGTAGCCGCGGTCAACCAGGAAGCCGTGGCTTACCTGGTCAAGAAGGTCCTCCGGGATTAATTGGAGTTGTTGGGGACCCAGGACCACCCGGACCAATGGGAGAGAAAGGATCCGAAGGGGACGTCGGACCAAGTGGACCACGGGGATCCACCGGACCAAGAGTACGTTTTGCAATAATTTATACACGTCTTTCGGTTAACCCGACAGAATCATTTTTAAAAACAATTGAAATGAAAACAAATCATTTCAATCCTATTTCAGGGTACAGGTGGGCCTCGTGGGCAAACCGGGCCTACTGGCGAACCTGGTCCAAAAGTAAGCAGTTTGGGTTTGATATGTTTCGTTTTCAATATTAATAATTAGTCGGTTATGCACTAATATGTAAGCTTCTGCACGTTTGCTAAACAGATATAATCTTTAAAACACCGAAGTTTGCAAAATATCCGTGTTTTAAGCTTTCTCAGAACAAACACAAATACAGCTTTCATGTGGTTTGAACACATTGTTCAGGGACAGTGAGATAAGTTTCCGCTCCTCTTAAAGTAACAAATTATCGACAAACTGCAAATTTAAAACCTTTCTTTAAAAAATTGACTCATTGAAACGTGTTTAATCATTTTGATAAGCTTATATTGATGTAGAAAATTATAGAGCAATCTACACGAACTTGAATTAACATGCTGTTATTGACGAGCTAAATTTAGTTCATAGCTCAACTCAGCTTTTACAACGATTATTTCGAAGCAGCCCATGGACAAAAACTGTACAATTGAGCCTTAGAGGATAAGATTAATAGCTCAGAATGTTGATGCGGTTTAGATCGTGTTGTGTGAAATTGCAAAATTGTTGTTGTTGGAAGCTTCGTTATAAGGCTACATGACATCATTAGCACAAGTTATTTTACGTGATTTGAAATTTAGGTGCATCGGTTATTAATGGGTGTCTGTCTATCTGTTCCCGTCTCTCCTGGGAGTTGACTTAGTTCATAAGCAGTTTTCTCTTGTAGAGTGGATTTTCATTAGTCCGTAGATCGCTGCCATCTGAAGGTACTGCTTAATGCCACGCTTTAAAGAGTTCTCGCACATGTTTGTTATTTCATTTGGCTTCAATCTTCTTGTTTTCTTCTTCAAACTGATGTTGAAATTGATCTATCTGCATTGAGCTCAGCGATTTTGGGTATGCGGTCGAGGTCTGGGCTCCTTGGCTGCGAAAAGATATTGCTCTCTTCGATAAAATCTATCATAGAGCAACAAAGTTAGTGATGGGTCTTCGCAATGTTCCGTACACCTGGGTCTGTGCGACTTTACCCAAAAGCCGATACGACGCGAAATTATTTTGACCTATAGAATTGTGGCTACTAAAGGACATCCACTAAAACACTTAATTGATTTGTGGGACGGGAAAGTGACACGCGGACATACCTTGTCCCTTTACGTTTCAAGTTCCCGTGTTGATTGTCAGCGTCATTTTTTCGCCGTACGTGCTGTATTTCTTTTGAATTCCCTACCCCAACATCTGTTGGACTCTCCTTGCCTGGCGATTTTTAAAGCGAAATTGGACTTGCACATGCAAACGGACATCATTCGTGATCCTTACATTTGATATTCTCTATCGCTTTTATACTATTTTATTTTTCATGTTTTTATTCATACTGTAATCCTGTGGTGTTGTAAAGTATAAACTTTTTTAACCATAAATCCTTGAATCCATGGTTTGAAGCAATGGTTATACCTTGCCGATGCAATTTGCTCTCGTGATTCAATTGTTGTAGACACATTTATATTACCTAGATTCTCCAACTACCCGAAAAGTGGATATTCGTTCAGCTAAGCTCACTTTAACAAATTCCCGGTTCGTTATCATTGTTCAACACTACCTGAAATGGGCTGACATGCTAGGTATAAGCCTCTGTCATTCAAGTTTTATTTATAAAACAGGAACGCCACAAAACTGTGTTTAATTATTCTGACGTATCCCCCGATAAAATAACCACAGGGACCTCTCGGAGCAATGGGTCGTCCTGGCATGGTTGGACCACCCGGAATTCCAGGTCCACCGGGTTTACAAGGCCAACAAGGGATTCGCGGGCCACCGGGATCAATGGGGAAGCCCGGAGAGCCTGGCGCTCTAGGAAGCCGTGGACAGCGTGGTGATAGGGGCCCGCGTGGAGAGCCTGGACCGCCCGGCCCATTTGGACCAATCGGTGAAAAAGGCCAACGTGGGCAGAGTGGAAAACGTGGTCCAATGGGCCAAGAAGGACGAGCCGGGCCAGAAGGCCCACCAGGGACGCCTGGTAAACCTGGGGATATCGGACCAGTGGGCGAGCCCGGCACAATTGGACCCCGAGGACCAGTGGTACGTTTAATCTGAATATTCCTTAAAAACAGATGAATTCCAGTTCTTTTAAGGTTTCTATTTCGTTTATTTTAGTTTATTAAGAGTATTAAATTTTATTATTTTTGATCTGGTGTTGACTACAGGTATTTAGTCGAAATATACAAACGAATCTCGATTAAATATTACAAAGGCAGTGTGCCAAAATGGTGAGAGAATAATACTGGCGGATTTTATACTTGGTTTTGACCTTCACTGATTATTATTTCGGAAAAGTGATTAATTATCTATAGTTTCACATGTTTTATCATGCTTATGTTTCGATAGTAGATAACTAAAACTTACGAGACCGGTGATGCATTCGGGTTTCTGCATGAAATTTGTGAGTGATTTAATAACACTCAATTTAACGTTTACCCAACAATCTCAGTTATTTTCCAGAATGGAGCGGGGTTTTTAAATAGGCAGTTCATAAAATTAATTTCTACACACGTTTTCATCCGACTTTTTCATTAAATTTCAACGATATCTTGTGAATCTTGCACAAGCACCCTTCCATTTTTAGACTGTTTAGCATAACAAGTAGACTAGAAAATAAGAATTTCTGTCTTTCGGAGACCTATCAATACAGATGCTGTACCACGATACACCTCAGCTCATCCAAGACAGGTCTTTAGGTCCATAGCTTGTTCCAATTTCCATTAGATAGAACACTTGTGCAGCGACGAAAGAGACTGAAAACCTTCGCACCGTGAAGCGAGCCAAAGGCTCATAGCCCACGGTTATCCAAAAGGTTTTTTAATACGTTAATTGATGAAGGTAAGATACCCGTTTGTATACCGTATGTAAAATGCACATCTGAAGCGATGCGTAGAATCTTGAACCAGCGGCCATACGCGTAACTTATAAGAAATGAAAAACTATCGGTTCGGTTCTGATGCATCTCAAGGATAAGACACAATATGGCAGACTTTGAGGGAAATTCATACGAGAATCGAATAACACCGAAAGCGTGTCCATAGACAGCCACGGGATGCGAGGGAATATCCATCCCTTATTCGTGATTCCGCCGTGGGGGAGCACGTTTTAGATACGGGCCACAGAGGCGATCTAGACGATGTCGAAATATCGAGACGCGGTATTAAACCGTATTGCGAACAACTACATCTGAAAGCGGTCCAAATTGACAAGGCAGGTCGACTGGCGGTCAATAAGGTGGATGGGGCACAAATTTCCACAACCTGGCGCTCGGTACTGATGCGATGGTAAATAGCATTTATTTACCTTAGACCTACTGATTAATTAGATTTTTATTTTTCCTCAAAATAGCTTAACCTCAGCCCCGTTAGTGATGTACTTTTACGCACGTGGGCCGCTGTGTAAACCGACCTTCACCACGTTCACCTAGATTGATGTGGATACACACTAGTAGGCAAATCGACCACTGATCCTAGTCATGCCTACGAGACATGACACAGCGTAGGCGTACTATAGGCTGTTTAGCGTTAAGGCCAAATCATTCGTGGTGGGCTGACTGCTACTTAGTGATATTCCCCGTCCTGACTATCACCCTTGGTCTGATGAAGCTTCGGTGTCAGAAGTGAAACGTTACCCAAAACCTACTCTAACCCACTGAACTCAAATTTCTTTGCATTATGAATACACGATCGATCCCAAACATATTCCAATCAATTCAGCGATATCTGTTTACGAAATGCATCTTGATTTCGTATCAAGTGAGGTCAATTTCGAACGCGCATTGTTTGGACGATTTACGTGATTCCAGGATTTATATTGAAGCTTTTGTCCATGTTTTAACAAACTAGATCATAAATTTAAGGTTTCAATCAAGATGAACAAGAAATATCGTGCATTTTACAAATTGTAACCTGAAGTCGTGACCTGTTCGTATTTTTTATAATTTTGTGGTAACATTTTTGTAAACGCTGAAAATTGGTTTATACGAATAAAGTCAATTTCTTCTTCTTCTTCATCATCGTCTTCTTCTTCTTCTACTCTTTTCAACCATGCATTAGAATAAAAATTCAGTCCGCAATCATTCGCGTGACGGACGCTGATATATCTAGATACCCGTAACTCTGACGAATAAATTGTACAGGGATCTCTCAACCATTGGCTTTGATCATTTCTAGAAGAATGTGTAATGAGCCACTTCGAAAGAAGTTTGTTTATGATGCCATTGTGTCTGTTGACGAAACAAGCTCAATAACAAATGCAAGCCCAGCGAATAACGTATGAACGAACAACGGCTACAAGTTTCGAATAGTACAAGTGTAGTTTGATGGTTTGTAAGACTGAATTTATGCTCTAACTTATATTTGCAACCACATTTTGCTCTAAAATTTTCCCATTTGTTTCCAAGGGTGAACGTGGTGCCCCCGGCCAAATGGGACCGATGGGTCCTCCTGGGCCAGTAGGCGAGAAGGGCACATCAGGGCCGATCGGATTGGATGGACCGAAAGGTGAACGCGGTGAAAAAGGGAATATGGGAGAACCTGGTCCCACTGGGCCCATTGGACCACAAGGAAACGCCGGAATACCAGGTCCAAGAGGATCGAAGGGAGAACAGGGTGAAATGGGACCAAGAGGAGAAACCGGTCCTGCTGGACCACCGGGTGAAAGAGGATCAGATGGTAACATTGGTCCAAGAGGTGAACAAGGTCGGACTGGAAATAAAGGTCAGCCAGGATTACGTGGTCCTCAAGGCGACAAAGGTAGCCCTGGTGAAATGGGCGAGCAAGGTGCCATGGGAGAAATTGGGAAACCAGGTATGCCAGGTCCTCCAGGTTCTGTTGGTGTCAAAGGTCTCAAAGGCGAAACGGGTCCTTTCGGCAGTCGTGGAGAACCTGGAGATATTGGCCGCAAAGGTGTTCCAGGGTTTCCGGGACCCAAAGGTTTACCAGGACTCCCGGGTCGCCAAGGTGATCGTGGAAAACCAGGTGATCAAGGCGATCAAGGTGTGGTTGGATCGCCTGGGATACCAGGATCTCAGGGACCTGTAGGTGAACCCGGTCGCCCAGGCCCCCCTGGGTTAACAGGACCGATGGGCGCGAAAGGTGAATCTGGAGAGCCTGGTACCCCAGGGCCCCCTGGAACCAACGGACCGCCAGGACGTCCAGGACCCGCGGGACCGAAAGGAGAGCGTGGTGATGCTGGACCAGTAGTACGTACAAGCAAAATTATTTTGCAAATCATCAAATCAAATTAACTCAAATTGACCTTTACTTACGATTTACTCTCCAAATTCACCCTTTACATTTCGATAAAGGATGCTGAGTTCTTAAGTAGGAAGCTTACTGTGTGTCACGTTGCCTTGTGAGAACATTCCTACAGAAGATTTCCGCCTAAGGATCGATTGGGAAATAACTTTGCCGTTTAGACTCAAGCGAATGCAAAGATTTTAACCCAGATAATGTTGTTATACTTTTAGCACAATCAGTAATACTTCAAACGTAGTGAAGAGTTTTACCAAACTGCTAATTTGTACATCAGTGGCAAGAGACTTCTATAAATTATCTCAATGCTGTATAAAGAGCGATAGTAGAAGCAGAAATTTCCGAACACCATTCACTTTGCTTGACGCATATCAATCAAACCGGTTTCAAATGGAATGCAGACATTGTCATTTATACTTAACCATGGCAGCGCTGAATGCGATCGTAATGTAGCTAAGTAAAGTTAATACGAAAATCGCTGCTTAAACCGCTTGAATTTGTGGGGAGTCGCAGAGTTTGATAGAATCTCCACCGTCGTTTTTTGTTATAGATATTGCTCTCCAAGGTAATGTGGACAATGTACGCTTTTCTTTTCTGTACTTTGTAATGTCATCAGAGAAACACCGTGGGAATCATTCAGTGTTGCCCACACGGATTTAGATTGACTGATTCTACTTAAAGGCGAAAAAATTGGCTTAGATATCATAAAATTATATTACTGACTATTATATAACTGATAGATATATAGAAAGTGACAAGGCTTCATTAAGATTAACAATCATTCAAGACATGAATAAAGTGAATTAAATGGATAAATTTATTATAGAAAAAGAACAAAGAGTATATTGAAATCAAGAACATTTTCAGCTCCCATTAAAAGCCGGGTCATTTTCTAATTCTCACGTGCAAGTCGTGGGATAACACTTGCTTCATAGTGGTAGTTTCTATTAATACCGGACAATTACTTTGACACTGTGGAGTGTTGTGTATGTGAGCACCACAATACAAAACGATGATGAAGCTTTGAAATTTTGAAATCGGGTGTCCAGTAAGTGTCCACTGTACGTTGACTTTTCACCATGCAGTTTCACGGTTTTTTTATGTTGGACTCTTTGTTCGATAAAATTACCGTCAGGATTCCATGTGAGCTGCTTTGTTATTTTCAAGGGAATTATCGGACCAATGGGGCCTGAAGGTGAACAGGGCCCAAGCGGTCCACCTGGCCCGATTGGCGTGACCGGGCCTCCTGGATTGATCGGGAAACCTGGTTTAGTGGTGAGTGGCAGAAAACCGTTTTTCGTAACAAAAATTGGTTACCCATTATCAATGAGTCGGCGTCGGCGATTTTAGCAAAAAATTAATCTCATTGATTAATTTTGAGCTGGTAAGCAAGATTCAAGTGTATTCGTTAATACGATGTGCTTGCTATATAGAAGTGTTTATTCCTGTATGCAGCACCCACATTTAATCGAAATTAGAGTATAACGGCCAGATTTATCCACAGTAAAATTGTATTAACAACATTGTATTGGAACATTTTGTCACCAGAAAAGTTGATGCCATCAATAGTGTAGGTTTCGTGAATAGCTCTCTAACGCATCGTCACAGATACGTCATCACAGGTGCCAGTGTTTGGCCACTTATTGCAACTCATCCCTGATTAACGTCAAAAGTTAGAAAAGGAAACCGAATGAAAGCATTAAAAATGTTGTATTAAACAGTATATGGACTTGTCTGTATCGGATTGCATGGCTGATAGTTTCTTTGTAGCTACACATAATAAAGACTGTCCATTTAATTTGAGCAGTTGCTCTTTTATTTTACATGCATAGATTCAGATGACTATGTACGTAACGCTTAGATTTACATAGTCTTAAACTAATCTTGGTCCAATTAACGAACTTATTTTCGCGCAACATTGTCCACTAACGTCATGGTTTCATCTGATTGAACAAATTTCACATTTGCTCAGGGACCTCCTGGAAATGTTGGCCCCCAAGGCCGCGCTGGCTTACCAGGACCACCTGGTAAAATGGGTCAACCAGGTAAACGAGGACCGCGTGGTGAGGAAGGTGCTCAAGGTCCCGAAGGGAACGCTGGATTGATGGGAGCCCCAGGAGCCACGGGTGCAGCTGGAGCTCCAGGTGAAAGAGGTCAAACCGGTCCGCGGGGAAGGCCTGGACCAATCGGTATACAGGGTATACCAGGCACCAGAGGAAAACCTGGCAGCGTAGGTCCACCCGGGAAACCCGGTGAACAAGGATTTCAAGGCAAGCGTGGTGAACCGGGCGATCCAGGTTCACCAGGACCTAAGGGCAGTGTGGGTGCTGACGGAAAACCTGGCGATCACGGTGATCGTGGTGATGCCGGTAACATGGGACTTATGGGCCCACCAGGTGACGGTGGGCCACCTGGACCTCCTGGTCCTCCTGGATCAATCGGACCGCAGGGATCCCCGGTGAGTTGAATTAACAGTCCTCACTGCAAAACATTTTAAACAAACTAATCATCTCACATATATTTTAGGGTGGAGTTGGAGCAAAAGGAGAACGTGGCTTGCCCGGCTCCCCAGGACCCGCGGGCCCAATCGGAATAATGGTACGATTCTGAGTAAATACAGTGGTATGAATAATTGAACCTATCTTGGGTTAAATTTAAAAAAAAATATTTTTCACCAAGCAGAACGGTCACTCAGCCACCCGAAAACCTTAAACTGTACAAGGGAATCCGTGTAATAGTGTTAACTTTCCTCATTTTATTAATTTTTGCGCTAAAATTGAAACACTTCGTTTATTTTATCACATTATTCCCATTGCATGCAGCAAATAACTTGGACAGGAGCCTAGGATAATTTTCAAAGCTTTTTATTATCAGTGGTTATATTTTTCTCTCATTTCACGACAGTCTCTGTTTCAAAATTTAGTTCTCGAGGTTCACTTATCTTGTCGGCCTACCGAATTACATCGGAAGGAAACGGTAAAACAGAAAAGTTGATTCAAAGTTTGGAGCCGCGTTTGTGAAGGGTCATGTAGGTAGACCTGATACCAATGGTCCATAGCTTGGGTGATGTTTGTTCACGATTCGCAAACCCAGCTTATGGGATTTATAATCCATTCAAATTCATTTAATTTTGCTTTTGCGAGTAGCTTCGGTTTGCATTAAATACGCAGCAGTATGATGCAATTTCAAACAAAACCATGACGAACCACCCGCTGTATAATATAACAATAAAAACGGATCATGGTCAGTCATTCCAACAATCGAAACGAGACGCGATGGCGAATGCCATTTTTCGACGTGCACGTTCATTACACAAATAAGTAGTTGCTCGGTGAGAAATATTTCGGCACAATTCACTTAAAATTTTCGGGACACATTGAAACTTAGACCAGTACCGCTGCTTCACTGGCGCTTTATACTTAGTTTACCTTCTTTGGAATTTTATTGTTTGAAACACTATTTGTGCGTTCGATTCAAATGGTTAAACATTTTTCTTCCGAATGTTTATATTTAGCCAACGTTACCCATTGCTAACAAATCCACCATGCCTTTTGGTTTTCCAGGGTCCACTGGGACCTCCAGGCCCAACAGGCGATCCCGGGCCAATGGGTCCAGATGGCCCACCGGGTGCTCCCGTGAGTCTCTCTTGCCTCGAGCTTATTCGAACACAATATCAATGAGATACATTTTACCTACAAAACACCATGAATCCATGTAAATCCAGTAGTATATAGATTGGCTCATTTTCAGACATAGCGTAGTTTATTAAATGATTAAAACCAAGTTCTGAGTTGCAACAGCATTTATCCAATTCGCAATTCTCTCTGCAGGATACGCTACTTGCCATTCCAAACGGTGACATTACTGTATGAACAGTCTCTGTCCTCAGCGTTGATGAACAATCAAGTTCACCGTAGTCTTTTTGTTGATCGAATCAAAACAGCGCGATGAAATGCAGTGAGACTTGAACTCTGGTTTCACGGTGCGAAACAAAATGCAAAAATTCTTCCAGGCTACCAGCTCATGCTGCAACTAAATCAGCATTTTTTTCTGTGATTTTATTTGCGTAAAATATCTGCCAACATTTGCTTAGAAAAAATATTAAAGAGGCTGACGCACTGTGGCCACAATTTACTCGCCTCGACTTCAGACACCTCTACAATCTTATTTCACACAATATTACACTGAGTTATACAGAAACACTGTCTACGGAATGGGTTTTTAGATTCACATATCATGAAGCTAATCATTTTGCCTATCTGTATGAATTTGTACTTATGATATAGCGCGCGATTAATGCTGCATTAAAATTCTAGATAATTTAAGATTGGCATAAGAAACTTCCTTTTTCTTCATTTAAGATGCCTCACTGAAGAATGCGGAATTCTAATGCGTCCATTGAGCACGTCTTCTACACAACACCTTTCATGGTAAAACATACCACCCTTTACCAGAGCATTTTTTATCAATTTAAACATTTACCTACACTAAATGCTTTACTGTATGACAGCGAAACCTAGAACATACACGCATGACATGAATGGAAGCGGAATGCCTTCAAATTAAAGGAGATTCCTTAGAACATCGAAAAAGTAACAACTACAGAAGTGTTTTCCAAAACTATTCTACATTGCATGTTCACCTTATTACGACAGCGCCGCATACGCTACCTGCATCGTCTATAGCACGGGAAACGATTAATCAAGCCACACTTGCTGAACAAACTCGTTTGCTAAAGAGATATGAATCTAATAACAATCGACTCTACGAGTTGGAAAGAACTTGCTCTTCTCCGATCACATTGGAGGCAATGTTTGACGTGTCATCTGCAAGCTGGGGCTTAGTAGATACTGGTCTCAGCTACTGAAGGTAGATCATGCCGACAGAGTGCAACTGCCGAATACTGCCTATCGTTCGCCTCTGAGTTCGCGGCGGATATATAATTGCTTTGTCTCTCGCCTTAATCAATCCTTTTAGGATGCATTTGGAATTCTATCGGGAGGGCATAAAATCTGTATACGCGTTTGCTGTACACCTATGGACTAAATCGATCGTAACATATTTGCATTGTGTTGATTATGGCACACATTCAAACAATATCTGAATATTGCTAAAAACAATCCTCGCCATTTCTAAAATTTTCATTTCTGGCGCAAAAGCCGCAATTGCTTAAAAACGAGTTCAAGGAACAGAAGTGATATCTCGCCATTACCGACTGATTCTAAGTTCTATTTTTCTAATGATGAAATTCATATTGCTCCGAAAATATTTCATCACCCAACTATCTCATTTCTGGTTTTATCAATCAATCGACAATGTTAATCTACTCTGATTTGCCTCTGTCTACTCAGGGTCTGCCAGGTTTACCAGGAGAATTCAAAACAGACTACACCCACTTATTCAGCAGGCCTCGTGAAACAGATTCCGAGATGGTGGTAAGTCACATAAAGTAGTTTCAGTTCTGTGTGCCGCTTTGTATATCATTCATGTTACCCTCAACACCAATGATTAGTTGTTGCTTGCATCACCTGCGCATAAACCGCGATAACATTTTCGCAATATTTTGTTTTGGAAACCAAGATTATGTTTAATAAGAATTTAATAAGAAAATTCTTTCAAACTTCGGGTTAAACTCTTGACGTGAATGCACTATATGCGAACTCGGCACCCGCAAGGCTTGCTGAGCCAACCTTTTGCTCTGGTTGCAAAGTTCAAACGTTAGTATTCGTTTAAATTACTGTCCATGTAAAACCGAATATCGTCTGTTTGCTGTGGTGTAGTCCAATCGATTGTCACTGGATAAAGATTTTAAGTTCCTGTTGCAATTTTCAAAACACATGTATGAGATTAAGTAACAATATTCCCCCACAAATGATTAAACATTTGCATCATTCAGGGCAAGTGTCTTTTCTACACGTGATAACTTTAAATAGCTGATTCCGAACAAGTGTTTTGGCTTCTTGAAGTGAACAAAAATTTCTATTCATTCGGCTTGATCTCGTGTGCACCTGGAGTCATGACATAGCTTTTCTTCCTTTTATCCTTTATATATATATATATATATATATATATCTGTTCCAATACAAGCCACTTTTTCCTCATATTAGTTAAATTTTGGACATAGCCCGCCGAAAAAATGTGCATAGTTTCAAAAACGTCCAAATGGATAACATTTAAAGAAACAAATGATAAGCATGAGAAAAATTTGCTCTCCAAGCCCCAGTCTAATAGTAGTGAATACATTCGTATGAAAACCACACAAATCCTGATGCTCGGATCATATATTTTGCCAAGCAAAGCGATGACTTTTCCCAACCGTATTGTCAACGCTGCCCGTCTTTGTATTATTATACTTCACAGGTCAAGTACGTATGTAATGAACCACAAACCGTATAAACAGCAAGATCAAAACCTTACACCTCGTACGAAGAGTTTTTTTTCGTGTTCGTTTTTATATAACACGCGTAACCAAATAAAAATGGAGCGATATCACCTGTATCCTCATGGTTTGTTAATGTGTTACAATAATCGCTTCAGAACGATCACCCGAGGCCAAGGAAACGGAGATGGACGGAGGAGGACTACGACCCCACTCAAGATGCAGATCCCAATGATGAAGTTAGTCAGTCACATAAACCATGGTTTTATGGATTAACCAGCCACTCGTTTCCACAAATATATTTGCTTTGATACTCAGAATGAAGATGTATTCGAAGCGCTTCGTCGTGTCAGTCGGCTAGTTAGTGGATTGCACAGTGGAGCTGGAACACAAACCGACCCTGCAAGGACATGCGCTGACCTAAAACGTGATTATCCTCGGAAAAATGATGGTAAGTTGCTGCATAAAACCAAACACATTGATAATACTGAAGCGATATGTTTAATTGATTGATTTCTGCCCTATAACTGACTTGCTCCACAAACTAGCATAAGCGTAGTGAAATGGTAATTTTCCTTGCTAAGCTTTGATGCCACTGCTAAACGAGATCGAAAAACCCAACCCGATTTAAGTGTAAATATAATCGTATTTAAGCTCTCAGCTATCACACAGCCTCATGCGTCCGATCACGATATGATTATCTGCTCTAAAAGTCACAACGCTGCTCAATTATCTGGTAGTAGTTTCTAGTTTATGATCACGTGATTCACAGCTTGAGGAAACTGACTCCATTGCTCTATGTGCGTAAGCAGTTAGTTATATACGTATAATACACAGTGAAGTAAATTACAAATGGGAGTTTATAAACTCTTTAGAATCTAGTTAACCTTGGGCAAACTTGGGCTTCGCAAGCTATGCAATAGTATTCTCAAATTTTTACCTCACAGTTGAATAAAAGTAAGACCGTGTATTTTGAAATGGCTAAAAATAGTCTAAAAATGTAACATAAATCCACCCTGAGTGCTATGGTAGTTGTGCTGAGTCAAGGTAGTTCATGACGTCGTTGCACATGAGGCACGAGTCTTCATTAAATGCCTCTTTATCGCCGCCGTTTAAGCATTAAATAGAGTCCATCTATATCTGATTCGTGTTATATTTTATCAGATTGTCATATGTCAACCTTATACAAACAACGATATAGTTACCGAAGCATGAACAAACCTGAGCACTCCTTAAAAAAATTTCATCTTTTTAAAAGTTGCACTAATTGTGGAAGGCCTCCCGTCAAAAAATACACTTATCAGTGAACCTGAGCTATCTCTGTCATGTTCACTGAGTTATACCAATTTATGAATTAAAACAAGGAAATAAGTTCGCGTGCAGGTAAGTGTTCACGTTCGTATCTAGATACTCTCTCCTTTCTCTCCAAGGTGTATTCTTCGTTGATCCAAACGGTGGACACTGGCGAGATGCCCTGGCTGTTTACTGCCGCTTCAGTGGACTTGAAACTTGCGTTGGACCGGCGATAGAACAATTACCATCGGTCACCCTTTCCACTACTGTGGCCTCAGTCTGGTACACGGAACATATCAAGACCGAATTCGAGGTCAGCCCGGTCGTTATAATGTTCCTTTTCAATTTACATCAATGGATTTATGCATAACATTCATCTGATTGTTATTTTTGTTCCAGCAAATTGAGTACCAAATGCCGAAAGATCAGCTTGTTTTTCTGCAACTTTCAAGTGAAGTCGGTATTCAACGCTTGAGAATCAATTGTGAAAACATGCTCGGATCGAACGAGCCTGTACTGCTGGGTGATGACAATCAGCCAATGCGGCTAAACGCAAGCGGTCCCAGTTTATCGATTCAGGTGGAAGAAGATACTTGTCGCGTATGTCCTTTTACGTTTTTTGAAGTATTTGGGGGAAATGTTTAGCTAAAATGGATGGATCAATGCTTATCGCTAAACTCTCCACTACCCATTAATACCTTATTAGGGAAGGTGCCATTTTGAAAGGGTATGTGACACTAACACGTAAATAACAAGGAAAGGCTGCTCTTTAAAATGTCTCCTGTCAAGATTTCAGGCCGTAGATTTTGGTGCATTCCAGCAACTTCAAATGATGCTTGGTGTTCACAAACAAATATAATTACATTGAAATCTAATGACGATTCTAAATAAGTGATACCCGTACTAATGTTAATCAGATGACCTGATACATTCGTGGTGAATGCCTACCGTTACTTTAGTAGAACCAGCATGGTAATGTTGACATTTTATTGTTAAGCCTATCGAAGGTAATGTATGTATCCTGTTGGTTTATATACATCAATATTAGAAATGATAATTCTCATTGACTAGATCTAATCGCGCTTACTGAGAATGATCAAAAACGGTTACTTTTTCAGCGAAATCTTGAACTCATGGAAGTTTTAAAACATGTTTGAGTATGCAATCTATCACATGATCGTAAAACTCATGCTCCAAGTTACCAGTCAGCTATACCAGGTACTGTCTCCGGTTTGCGATTGTTTCTACCACCAACAGTCAATACCCAGTTTAAACTGCATATACTTAGCGGTTACCACTGACCGCATTTCTGAAATGTGCACGATGATGCGAGGATTGCAATAGCGCCCTCTATTCTTAGACGAGTGCACATTACGTGGTGGCTAAGAAAAACGTAGTGTTTAAATAGAATGTGGACTTTATCAGCAGTTATATAAATTTTGTATATTCAAAATAGTACAGTGAAGATAAACCACACTGCGCTAAGGGCGCAATACCCATAGTATACCGCTTTGACTACATCCACATACTAATCCACCTAGTTAAAAAAACTCTTAACGTTTAATCGATACGTTCATTTCCTGCGTGGCTGATACTCTTACGCACTAAAAGTGAAGAGTAACCAATAAGATTGACGAAGAATTTTTCGTGGATTCAAAATAACAGAAACAGTGTGAAACACATGCATGATTCAATGTCAACTGATTGGTCCATGCGCGAATTGTCACAAAGCTCCCTATGCACTCTCTTTTCCAAACAGTTTTTAACCTTGACCAAACAAGTTAAGCACTTCTACACATGTAAACCACAGTGTGATACAACCTTGAACGTGCTGACTTGTATTAGATTAACTGTTCCCGGTCTTGCCTATATGACTCGACATTACTTATATGCTGCTCAACGCTAAGTTCAAAACCGAGACGGCGGGTGGAATGCTACTTAGTCATATTTCTTGTCCTGGCTGTCTTTATTAGTTTGATGAAGATTTTGTGTCAGAAGCTAAACTTTACCCCTAAAACTGCTCTAATCGGCAGTACACAAATTTCTTTCCACCCAAGAAAGAATACGTTTAAACCAAAATATTTATTTGCATGCATTTCCATCACATACACCTCACGACCGGTTTCGTGCTGTTTGCATTCATCAGGTAGGGACAATAAGATCAGGATCCGCATGCGCTTGGAATACGTTTTGATAATTTGTATTATCAATTGCACATAGTCGATATATGTGAATTTGAACGATTTTATAATTATTGCCCATAGACTAAAGAAACGGGAAGCCTTTTGTTGACTGTGAGAACGAAGCAACCGAACTTACTTCCCATTCGTGATGTGCAATTGTTCCACAGTCAGCACAAACCTTCGAAAGTGTCGGTCGAAGTTGGCACCGTTTGTTTCGGAGGCTTAGACCCAGATGAGCCAAACATATTTGAGGCCGGTTATCATGAACAAGGGCTCGGTGAATTTTCGTTAAACGACAAGGATGCGAAAGACAATGTGGTTCAATTCGCAATGCAAACAGACATGTTTCACGGCAGCAAACAGAGTTGATATTTTGTCAGCTGCATTTTAACACGCTGTTACAATAACTGAGACCCAAAGTGTGTTCCTGATTGGTTTTGAAATCCTGCTTCGGATTGAGGTGACAATGCACATAATTAAGTTTTATCAAATAAACGATATCAGATATTGATTTCTGCCTGACGAACAAGGTTATTGAGAGAATCAGCATTTTCGAACAAATATATGCATTTATTCAAGCAAAAGCTGAATGAACAACGGAATTTCTTTTCCTTTTTAAAAGAACCATTTTGTTGTTGGCCAATGTTCTGTAACGAGGTACATTTAGGAAAAATGGATTGAATTTAAGTGCGAGGCTTGTTTCAAGAAGGATTTCGATTGCTTGACTATAAGATATAAAGCGAGCCATGTGCCCGGAACTCTCTTCTATAATCGCTGACGAGTAAATGATTCGAAGCTTACAAAAGATTCTTTTATTCGAATAACATCTCGTTGTACAACAGCCATTGACAAATCAAAATTATCAGCTCTCTAAAAAATCACCTGACGGTTGAAGTTTATAAAGCTTACAAACATTTGTCTAGTAATTTGTTTTTATTTACCAATTATTCATTTACTGATTTTATTTACCATTTTAGCTATTTATTCTGTTATATTTTTAATGCTGTTCATTACAATTCACATGAGCATTGATCGAATACAAATTGCATTTGACTTGACGCGATCTTGGATCGATCAACTTTAGAGGAACTTTCATTCTAATCATAGTCGGACACTCGTAAGGTCATCATGCCATTCATTCAAGGTAATTCAAGGTTTTTAATGGTCTAAAAAGCAACATGCTTAACAACAAACATAGGATGGTAAAAATTGAAATTTAAGTGTATAAACAATATAAGGAAATAGATTAAACAGTATATAAATGTTCAGGAAACGAATAATGCAATAAAAATTCGTCTAATTTCGTTTTAAATTCATGCAAGCTAGTGGAGTGAGCAACGGTGGAAGGTAAACTGTTCCAAGTAAAACAGACACGGACAGAGTAAAAATACCTTCTACTGTTCAGGCGGGAATGGGGTACGACCAGCACATATTCATGGGTTCGATAATTTCTCGTATCCCTTCGCATGAATAATTCCTGTAAGGGATGGTTCGGGGTATGGAATGTTTTGTAAAGTAAGATTACGTCTCCTCCGATTCGTCGATAGGGAAAGTCGAACAGATTCAGTTGAGCTATCCTTTCTTTATATGGTTTGTTTCGGATGCTGAGAACTAGTTTTGTTTAGCGGTGATAGATTCGCTGCGTAAGTTCCACATGCCTCTTGAGCCACGGAGACCATGACTGGTATCAAGTATGTATCCATGATCCTAGGGAATATATTGGGCAAAAATTTCCCAAATACACGTTTGAGTAGATTTAGAACACGTGTTGCTTTTTTAAAGGCACTGTTAGTTTGAAGTGATGTTTTTAAACTGGAGCATATCCAGGCACCCAAATCTTTTTCTTCACTGCAATTTTCAAGGACATGCGAACCTATGTGATATGTGAACTCTACTCGATTCCCCACATTCATGATCCTACATTTGTTGAAGTTAAACGGCAGTTTATTCTTCAACGACCAGCTGTGAAGCGTATCAAGATCCTTTTGTAATAGCAGACAGTCTTCTGGACTAGGAATGCTGCGCCAAATCTTTATGTCGTCCGCAAATAACGAAATTTTACATCGAACAATTTCCGGTATTTCATTGACATAAACCAGAAAGAGGATCGGACCAAGGACTGAACCTTGGGGAACTACGCTAGTTGCAGCGATTGGTTTGGATAATGCACCATCAACACGTACCTGGTTAGTGCGATTTGTTAGGTAGTCATTTAGGCAATTCAGCAACTTTTCGGTGAGACCAAGCCTTTCAAGCTTCTGCAGTAGTAGGGAATGGTCAACACGATCGAATGCTTTTGATATATCTAAGTAGCACGCGTGTATTGCTTGTCCTTTATCTACCGATTTTGTCCAATCATCTAGCGTTACCAGTAAATTATACAAGCAGGAATAATTTCGTCTGAATCCATGCTGGTTCCTCGAAAGCAACTGATTATTCTCGAAGTGTTTCATTAGATCATCAACAATGAGTCGCTCAAATAATTTTGAAATCACTGGTAACAGAGTAACGAGTCGTTAATTGCAAACATCGAAGCGATTTCCACCTTTGTAAATTGGAGAAATTATTCCGCGTTTCCAATCAGTAGGAATCACTCCGTTTGCCAGTGTTTGCTCGAACAAGTGAGTGAGTGGTTTGTATAACAAACTCGCAAATTGGTTCAATATTTTCGGGGTTATTCCGTCGGCCCCAGGAGACTTTCCGGTTTTAAGAATAAATAAACCTTGGAGGAAGCGTTTCTCAGTGACACTTATTTCACTTAGGGCAACCGTGTTTGAAAGTGTTGGATTTGGGCTGTTTATTGCATGTTCTATCGGGTTGAATACCGATGAATAAAACGTGGCTAAAGCATCAGCAGTTTCTGCTGCAGTTGTTGTTGGTCCAGTTGATGTGTTCACGGACGCTACTCCAGGTTTCACCTTAGCTTGATCGTTAACCATACGATATAGTATTTTGGGGTTTCGCTCCATCATGCTTGATATCACTTCTTGGAAGCACAACTTGTCTTGGATGACAAATTTGTTTACTTTGTTCCGCAGTAAACGGAATGTTTCCCAGGTCTCGTATGATGGGTTTTGTCGATGGTGTCGTCAAGCAATGTTTCGTACCGTTAACCACTTACGAGTTCGGCTTCTCAATTTAAATTCAAAGTTTTTTCTTGAGTTCTTGAGGACAAATTCGGAGCTCACTTCGATTGAACTTTAGAGATTAGATATTAGCCATATCCAAAACTCATGTACGTTGCTGGTTTCCGGTTGGCAGTTAAACGTGTTTTTCAGAGCATCACTCAACGCCATACTGTTGATCCGCCTAACTCTTTTACGGGCATCATTTTTTCTTACAGCTTAAAACAGATAGTCAAACTGGATGACGACGTGATCATTTAGTCCCAGTGGACTATCGTAAGCAACGTTATCAGTGTCGTGTTCATTGCTTGCCAGAACGAGATCCAAGAGTGAGGGTAAATCGTTACCGCGGTATCTAGTATTACATGTAATGTGGTTATAAAGAGGAATATCGTCAAACAACTCACTGAATGCGCGCTCGATGGAGTGTTCTGGGTAAATGGTACTGCTCTGCAGATTCAGTAAATTGAAGTCACCCATAATCAAAAATCCACAAGTGTATCTGGAAGTAACCATGCGAATTTTATCCAGTATGGCCAGCTTGTAAGTTTCCTGTGCAGACGGTGGGCGATATACTACTCCCAAAACACAATCTTCGCCGTTAGCTAGTCGGTTTGAGCACCAGAGTGTATCCAGCAACACGATATCTGGATCCGTAATCTCACTGCACAGAAGGTTTTGGCTATAATACAAAGCTACTCCTCCTCCCCTGGTTTCACGCTCATGACGAATAAGTGACATTCCTGGTAATTCTATTTCACCATTTGTTTGCTGAGTCTGCAGCCACGTTTCCGTTACGGCGATGATGTCTGGTGAACATCTCAGAAAAACTGCACGCAGTTTATGGATTTTGTTTTCGAGACATTGTACGTTGGTGTAGATGCATTTCATAGTTGTTTTTCTCAACAAGGATGGGGTGTGGGGAAGAAGGCTAGCGAAGTGCAGAATATATGTTAGGCCGACTCCTCCAGAGTCGGCAACTGTAGGTTTTTTGCTTGCAGGGATGCTTGTTTGTTTTGGAGTTGTACTGTTGGAATATAGTGATCTATCGTATCGGCCGAAATTGTTTCTGACACGTCAACAACTGATTGACTTGGTAGTGTTTCTATTGAACTTAGTGGTGCATCTATCTTTTCAATATGGTATTTCGATGCACCTAGTCTAGTCTCGCGGGGTTATTCTGCGGCCATTTTCCCAACGAGTTTTGACCGTGTTCAACATATCATTACGCAAGAACGTTATTTTAAGGGGCTTAGGACCGATGCCCCTATAATTCGGAGTCTTGGGGATGCGGAACGTGTCCATCACAGCTACATCATGCAAACCAAGTATATCACTGAGGAATCTCCATTGTAACTGATCGTGTTCGCGCTGCACTGCTTTATCAGTTGCTTCATCAGCTTCTGAAACTCCCAAAAGATTATACTTCGATCATCCCTCTGTTTCGTTTGGTTTTGTTGTTGGTCCTTTCGGGCCCTTTCCCACCAGGGCACATCAGCAAAGATCCTTGCAGTGGTCTCTGGACGCTCCTTACGCAAGAGTAAAGCGGATAGTAAGGTGTTTTCAAGATCCCTTTCAGAGTGAACCGTGATTCTAAGCAATCTTAGCTGATGTAGATTTGAAGAAGTAGGTTTACGACTTAGTCGTATCCATGATAGTGGTTCAACTGGCTCCAAGTCCATGTTGTTGCACAACCTTTTCCATTCTTCTTTATCGTGCTTTAGCCTGTCCCCTAGTAAGGTGGCACTCGTTTCGTCTACGTTGGTGCAAATCATTATTAGTCAATGGACTGAATGTAGACTGTGTGTTTGGCGCTTTCGCTGGTTGCTGGACGTTTCAACTACCATAGATCGAATACCTATCAAGTCCACTTTTGGATTATTTTGCACCATGACTTTTGGTTTCGAACCTAAGGGTTTTCGCTGATCCTTCGGGTGAGCAGGTGTCTTTGGCTTCGTATCTATTTGCGGACCAAGGATGTTTTTGGCGGACAGGCCTTTACCAGTCGCATTTGTAAAGATGGCCTTTTGATGAAAAGAACGCTCCTCAAGACACTCCGGCACATTTGCAACAGCTGAACCGTCGTGTTGTAAGATCGAAGATTTAGCCTTTATCTGACTGGTATTACCGTCAGTGGTTTCCGATTTATCGAAAAATATACTGTCAAACTGAGAATTTTGAGTCTCTATCGATGTCTTTAAGGTTTTTATGATAAGCTCTAAACTGAGCATCCGATCATCGAGGTTGCATTGCACAACACTTCTTCGAGCAGTTGAATCTGCGTTTGGTTTAGGTCAACAACTCTTGCACACATAGCCTACACCAGGCATGTCTTCATTATTCAGGATCGATAACGCCTCCGGGGTCAATGATTTGTCACATTTTGCGTGACATGTGTGGAAACAGTTTTGACACGCGACAGATTTGACCTTACCACTGACGACTTTCATGCAGACGACGCACGTATCGCGAACATCAGATTGTTTCGTGTTAACGGTGTCAGCCAGAAGTACAAATCAGAGCACAAAAATTGATACGGCTGCGGTTGGTTTGTGTGGTTTTTTGGCGGATTTGACGGAAAATGAGGGGTTGTCGGAAAATTTCGTCACTCGCTTTAGCCGCTAATTTGAAAGATTTTCTTTAAGATTTTTGGCGTGAATTTGATATCACAATGTGTATTTTTTCGAGTAGTTCCCGATAGTGATAAACACCGATGGGTTAATCGAACAGCAGAAACGCAAAAGCGATTCAAAGAGACGAACAAACTGTATAAAACCCACGGTTGAAGTACACAAAGAACGACACGCCACAGATGGATGATTCTTGTATGAATAGATCCGACGTAGCAAGCATTCAGATAGATATCTAAAAATCAAACCGATCGGATGAAAACCAAGAAAGTTATATCCAAATATATGGGAGGTTAAAATTAATCCAACCGCACGTCACGGTATGAAGCGTTGTCGAGTATCTGAAGCGTTGTCGTGATTAGGTCATCGTGTCTGGCACTAGGCGAGGGTGTTTTTTTGATCGACTGAGGGAAAATCAAGCGAATGTCACGCGAATAAACGCACCGAAAGCGTAGAAGATTGATTAAACGCGATACTACATCGTGGGAGTGAGTGAGAGAGAGTTTGAAGAAATACCCGCGACTGGAATTCACCCTAAAATTAGTTGCAATATTCGGAATAGCAAGCAATGTTGCGCATGAAGTTAAGTTTGTGATAAAATTTTAAAATTGATTTTCAAGAAAGTTCGTTGGTCAAATTTGAACCTGGTTTATTCCAAACCAGAGAATTCAGATATTTAATCTGTATATGAACCGTTTGGTTAAGACATACAAGAAAGGAACCAAATCTGAATTTACGGAATCACATAAATGGAAAATATGCAGTGAATCAGCAAACACTTTCAAATAACTTCCGTGAGATTGTTCCGGATATAACAATTGGTAGCTAACATGAACCATTTGAAACAAAGAGCCATACGTGCTTTATTGTGATTTCCCCATGTGAACCTGGTTCGTCCGTCATTTACATAATGTTTAGACGCAGTACGCTCTCCTGAACGTCATTAGCGTCATGCTGATATAAATGGAGTTTTTCAACCTACGGGGGTTCAGTCTAGACCTCAAAATCTATTAATCAGAACAATACATTCAAAGGTCAAGATTCCATTCATATACATTCTACGTTAACCGATTAATAACTCATACTGGGACACTTTGATATTTAGCGGAGATAAATGGTGAATAATTGAAGAACAGAGCTATGAAGACCAAGTCTGAACTGAAACCGTGAGTTATCATATTATTTTCTCGGTTTGGAGGCCTGGCACTTCATAAGACTAGATCTACGTTTAAAAACCAACCGTTCATCTGCATTTTAGTATTCAACAGACAGTCGGATATAAGTGAATTCCAGAACTGAGAATTCAGAAAGTTTTATTGTAGAAAAAGCAGTAAGCTTAACAATAACCATGGAATGACGGAGTATATGATGTAAAAATATAAAATCAATCGAAAATCAATAGGGATAGTCACATATCGCATGGTTCGTCATATACGAATCGAGTTTAGAAGCGAAAACGTCAATAGATTTCGAGCAGATGATATATTCATGCAAAATGGTCCAAGTGAAACAAATTCTTACCGAGAAAATATTTCAAAGAATATCCAATCGAGAATGCGGAATGCTTGAATCTTTGAATGTTTTTGTGTTCAAGTAAGGCCATTGGGATTTGGAAAAAATTTAAAGGGGACAGTTTTTAGTATACAAGATTTTGAATGCCAACAGCAGGTCACTCCATATCCGTCGTTGGGTTAAATCGTGTAGATTTAGTTTAACATCCGCTCTTAGAAAAGCAAATTTCTGTATTGAGAGATCAACGTTTTCGCACGATGATGAATCCTGTCAAGTAGTTCGATATCCTTCCTCAGTCATCGTGCCCAGTCATTGAATATTACTTAACAGGACGTACATACGTATTAATGTTATGGGCGTGGAAATCCAGAATAACCATTTTTAGAAGACTCTAGATACGGCAGGCTTTATTGCACACTATGCAAGAATGATGTCCAGGCTTAAGCTTAAACGACGATAGAAACCGAGATCTTTCTCTGTGGTGGTCCCGCCGAGATCTTGCATGCCAAGCTGATACGTGTGGTGCTGAGATTTTCAAATGCATTTCACATTGCACAGTGTTAAATGGTAACTCATTTGTCTAGGACCAACGAAATAAGGTGCACGGATTCCGTTTTAATGCCATACAGTCATTAACAGACATGACACGTTTACATATTTTAATATCATCGGCAAACAACATCAAGTTACATTCAACATCCTCAACTATATCGTTAATATACACCAGGAACAGAAGAGGTTCAAACACCGAGCCTTGCGGAACTCCACTTGTGACGTCTATTTTTCTAGCCACGGTGCTGCCAACGCGAACTTGGAAGTGTCTATCAGTAAGATTGTCCCATCACAACACAAACTCTATGTGTAATCAAAGTTTGATTTTATTAACTTTTAGGCACGTTAATTAATGTCGAAACAAACAATCGTATCTTCGTGTAGGTTATCATTGTTCATATTTTAGTATATGTACCGCCGAAGCGAGTGAACATTTCAAACTCCATTGTACGGTTGGATCCGCCTAAATAGCTTTTTGAGATTTAGCTAGAAATCTAAAACAGGGAAAATATTTTAACGGTTTTAATGTGACCATCTAAATGGGAGAATATTCTAGTTCAACGTTCACCTACCCATTGTTTCACGAGCAGCTATTCATAGCAACAAGAATGTTGCTTCGAGGTCACAAACTCTGCACTCATTCAATAAATTTGTTATCCGAATCCTAGCTCACGTGTCCCGTCAATGATCACAATCTTGTTCGAAAGAACGGCCTCTCTGTGTGTAAATTTTTCAGCAGTTTCTGGCTCGCATAGACGATTACTGCTTGCAACAATACAGTCGCATTAGCTCTCAGAAGAACACACACTGTTCTCTGCACCCGATGTGAGCGACATTACTTTGGTCATCCGGCAGCGCCTCGAGCGGCTGACTAGGTATCGCTATGTGATTCTGTGTTTGAATGTCGTGGTTTGTTGCACGAACTCTAGTGAACAAGCGGCTTCAAAGTTCAAAATTTATTGGAACATATCAATTTGGCCCATGTTTTAATAATGTATGTAGTGCAATGAAATGTGTTGAAACTTATCAAGTTTTCAATATAATATATCAAACAACTTCTCAAATTTACACTTTTGGCAAGGCCAATTTGGATTGATTTGATAAAAAAGAAATTCGAATTCCATCATTTTCTTCTCAATAATTTAATGTGGCTGTGAAAGCAGTAAGTAACTTGGTCTTATCAGAAGGGCGCTTTGTTTATTTTGACGTTAATGTTATTAGCAAGCAAGCTATACAAGCATGGGATCTTTGGTTGAAAAAGATATTCAAATAGTGGAAACTCCACAGTGCCTAACAAAAAAGCTTGTCCATGGAATTTCTAATCATTTATACGAAAGACGCATCTGAAAACCATGTACACTAATTTTTAAACTTTTCTACGACTATTCTTCCATTTCGTCTTGATAGAAGCAGGCGGAGCAATATTTGTGGGACGTTCATCACAGACTTATCCGGAATGATGGATTCATGTAAACTGGGAGTCTCGGGTGAGACAGCTAGGACGACTTAAACTCGCCGCCAAATTGGCAGGTGTAGGAAAATCTGTATCGACTAAAGTGGTTGGTTAACGCGTAGACCACCCGTTTCTTAGTTTGACAAATTCAGAAAAACGATTCGGATATACTACGGTACTGTAATTGACAGTTACTATAACAATAATACAAACCTCAACCCTACTGGATCGTAACAGCCAAATCAAATGGAGCCGAAATAAGGCAGATACAATTCAATTCAAAATCAAAGCTGACCTGAGATACAAAAATGTACACAATTTATTTACCACAACTACCGTCCAAAATGTCCCTATCAAAAAATCATCACACCCAAAACTGGTTTCAAAATCCAAGCAAATTACAAGTGCCCAAAATGGCAACCAAATTCAACAATGACGAGCAAAAAACATCCTGTTACATAATGCCTTGTTTTAAATGTACGCACCAATTTTCCATAGCTACCCTCTCACCGGCTCGGTGAAGAGAGACCCTTCCACTTTTTTCTCAGTCCCAGCTACAAATTCTGGGACCGAAGGACGGCCTGGAATACACTGGACCTATCATCGCATACGACGAGGATACCAGAGAACAATGAACCAACTTTGGCAGTGGTGGGCGCTCATTTGAAGCTTGCCACCGACAGAAATTCTGGACGCACGATTGGTTTATCAGCCATTTACAGTCCTGTGCCAACTGAACTGAACTGAACTGATTATTCAAACAAATGGTTCATCAAATATAGGAAAGAAAAAGATTTCCAATAACACAAATTAATTAAAAAAGTAAGGTTTAACATCTAAATTCTGTAGAAACAATAAACAAAACCAAATTCAATTCTCAAAAAATCAATTTTGTATATAGTTCACGCGTCACCCAATAGGGACGAGACGGGTCGGACGCTCAAGGCTATCTTGGAATCGGTCGTGTGAAGAGGAAATCCGTAAGTGAGGACTTAACTGGAACGACATCAAACTGGCTGGTAGGGACAGACGAAACTGGAGACAAGTTGCCGAGGCCCTATATTCCTGTAGGAACTCAAGGGACTAAGCAAGCAAGCATATAGGTCGTATGTAGAAAGTCAAAGGAAGAATTTCGAAGCTGCATGACTCTCAACATTACTTTTACACCTCGCACCGAAATTTTTCATGGAATCAAAATGTGAAATCAACTTAGCTAGTGTGTCCACACCCTAATCATAATAACGGAAACAAGAAGGACAATAGAAGAAAATATGTGACTTTATTCAGTGGCGAGTGACACACGCCACATCGCACCACTATCACTGGACCGTGTGGCTTTTTTTAGAGAAAACGTTTGCTAGACTATGACCCACCACGTCTTTCGGTTCTGCCACTGTCACGTTCAAGAAGCTCATGTATGCTATCCCTACTTGAACGAGGCTTGTGTATTTTGTCCTCAAACAACGCCATCTTGCGCCATCTAAACCAGTCTAATCATCAAAATTATTTCAGTTCCTCAAGGGTTCGTAGCACAAATGTCTCATCAGGTACCCAACCGAACGACCCAACCATATGGATTATAACGTCGACCATCTGTCGCACCTATTTCGACTACTATGACTTTGTGCTGATTTGGTGTCAGGTGAACCAGGCTTGCCGTTTAACTGGTCCGAAATATGGAAGTGAGTCCCAAAATTTATCTGAGCTTATTCTGGGTAAATCAACTTCCGGAGGACTGCAGACAACACAATTTTCAACCTCTTCCAGTATAAGACCAACAAAAACCATTACTTGACAAGTTATTAGATCATTTACGCAACATATTCAAACCTGACCAAACGTACTCCGATCAGTACGAGCTCGACCTGACACAAGCTCTGTGAGTTGCTTGAATGTAACATCTAATCCTTCGTAGTGTATCGCATCCTTCAGCTGAGCCCATTGTTGCTGGAACGCAGCCGTTAAAATATGGACTATATACCCAAAGTAGCACTTGAGTTCAAATCCGCCTGGCATTGCAAAAAAATGAGGGCGACATGACATATATGTATTGCCAAAGCGAGACTCACATAGCCTTCTGACTAGCCAATCAATCGCCCGGCCTCTTAGAATAACCCTTCTGAAAATGAGTCGCTTACGAGAAAAGGTAGGCCGGACGTTTCTATCAGAAAGGTTTGGCTAGCTTATAACCTTTTTCATGTGGCAACATTACACACGTATTGATAACCTTCCTTGCGCTTCCACGCCAATAATGCAAAACGTGCAGCAAACGCTGGACAGGGTCTCTCACGCTGAATTCATGTCTACCAACAGATGGAAGGTCAAAATCGTCTTTATCATTACGACTATCTTGTGAGGACAGCAGTGCATTGCATACTAACCTGGGTGATCGTATAGGCATTATAAATGGACAAAAATCAATATATTAGAAGTCAAAATGAAAGAACGTCACCAGGTGTTCAAAAAATCTTGTGAACAGGATCGAGCTTCAAAGTTCGAATCATTACAGATACACTCTGATGATTGATCACGTTTGTTCACCGCTTTTAGTTCCAATAAGCATTTTCGAGGACGAAGCTGAGCAGTGAGTTGACTCCAAACGAAGCAAAGATGAATATTGGCTCGAACAAATTGATTGTTCTCCAACTGAGACTAACCATGTTGAGTGCTGCTTCAATCGCAACGAGCCAAGTTGAGCACAGTATCGACGAAAGTTTTTGGTTAACGCGTAGTATATCCATTTCGTTGCTCTAAATTTGTTGAAATAGTTAACGGGTGGTTTACACGTTAACTAAAGACTTCAGTCGATACAAAACCGTTGAAATTCACCTCTGAGTGCAAGTTCACAACAATTTGCGCCAATGTATTCCATGTGTTGATCACCCGAGTGGACAATGTGAATTGCACCAAAATCCACAGTATCCTCCGCTTTTTTAACTTTCGGCTATGACCACGAATTATTCTATCTTCTGCCAAAAGTAAGAACTCTTCTAAAGTCAGTAGAATTTAGCGGTAACGTGGAGGTCAAAACTTTAGCGTCTATGCTCCAATGAATACAAACAAACTTGTCAAGACAATCCACATAAGTGAGCAAATATAAATCTTTCAACATTTTGGGTTGCTCCGCTGAACTTTATCGAGATTAGGTTTATCTATTTATGACGGTGGATAGCACGGCCGAAGATAGTGTTTTAGAAGAGGACTGATATGCGAGCTCCAAATTACCTTGCTAGTGAGGCAACACTGCCTCTTCTTTGTCCAGTATCGGTTATAACTATGTGCACCACAAATAAAATCAGGATGATCTCTTGCCGTCGCGTAGATTTTCTCGTTAGCCACCCACTGTCCTGAACTAATTATATAGGGAGCAAGTACTGAAAGTTTATTAGGGAATACATTATCGTAATAAGTGATAAATTGTTAATTATCTTAATCTCTATGAAATATTTTCACAATATTTTACTCTGTTTTAGTGCTTCAAAGTCGATAGACATTTTGCGACACTTTTGAAAATTGTTCTACGAATAATTTCCGTTGCCTTTAATCTACTTTCGCCTCATGATTGCTCCGGAAGAGTCTGCAGTGCAGCCAGGTATGCTCATACTTAAACCTCGAGATACGATTCTTCATTTTTGTTTGCATTCTCATATTCTTCACGTAGTTCGGTGTGTAATCTTGTATCTACATTAGTATGTGGTTTCGTTAGATATAACCGAATCGTGACTAACATTTTCTTCCTGTAACGCATGTAAAACACTCTATGCATCATTCATTTTTCGATTGTAAAACTTTAAAGCAGGCCTATGCATGAAATTGCCCATGCACCTGCCAATGTTAAAATTGAATGTATTTGTGAATGAGCAATGTATATGTATGAAATCACAAGCATAGATCTGTAGCGGATAAGCCGTTCGTTATGTAAATAACAATAGTTCTAAGTGTTGTGAATTATTCTAAGTGTGTGAAATTATGTATAAATATATATAATTATATTTATGTAAGATAATAAGACACTCAGTATCAACAACAAACTTACGTATTCCTTGTGTGGTCCACTCGGATTATTGCTAACAATATATTTGACCCGTGTTATTTCTTCAGCGGGATAATTGCTCGTCGTAGATGAGCAAAGCAGTGAATAACCGCAAAGAGAAGAAATATGCTGGGTCAATAGTCTGAAACAAGTAAATAGTGGTTTGGCACCACGTAAGTTATCAGACGTTCACGCTGTAGGAAGCGCAAGTGTGTGTTCAGTTGATTTAAACGAAACGACACACGGCATCATGATGGAAAAAGTTTATGGAAATAAACTTACTTTTCGAATTATTAAGGAATTATTTCAAATGGGAATAATTCCTACAGATCTGGGCAATTAACATTTGTGTCGGCTGAAATACTGTCATGTTGCTCAGGCTTAGATATGTGGCATGCAGCTCAATAACTGGCAAATCAAATTAGCATGATGTTACCTAGGTAGTTTGCTAGATCTACGGAGAGCTTCATCCAAGCGCGCTACTTCATTGACTGGCTACTCGGTCGTTTCTCTCAGACTTCACCAACCTCTGCGAATAAGAAGCTCTATGTTAAGTTATGATGTGATACTTTCAAAGCATGCCCCAATAATCACAAACCTGCTAGCGCTGGCATTTCTGTCCTTTCATGGTATTGATCCTAACACCCGTTTTCAGACATGTATATTAGCGATGCAATTCCATAAGCGAATACAAGCAATCCTACACAGACAGCGAGTGTGTTACGCGGGCATTCCATGCCTTGACATTCAGTTCAGAAGAATCGCAAACGATTTAATCGAATGCCAATCAGATGTGTATGGATACCAAGATAGTTGGTCTTTGTTATGCACGGCATTGTTCCAATGCTAGACGGAGCTGGTTGATTTAATCTATAAAACATTGGCGTGTATAAAATCTAATAGTTCTCAAGGATTTTCTCTTGCCGTTCGACTTTCGACCAGTAATGTAAAATAAAAGCCACCTTTTAGGTTTCACTGAAGTGACTGATGTTCTGTTGGTTGTCACTAGAATTTCTTTTTTGAAAATCCGTTCAATTACTGTCACTCTCAGCTCAGATGTTGGCAAACGACTTCAAGTTCGCAAATTAGGGCGCAACCGCCATCCTCGAGGCGTCATTACTTGATGGCTTGCAGCGCATAAAATTTCCAAAATCACGGTAGCTCGCCGATTTTACACTCCCTTCGATCAAAATGACTTATGGGATAGAGTTTCCTTGCTCTAAATCTGGGTGCAAAAGCCAGTTAAATTTTACCTCAAATGTTCTGTCTATCGCTTCATCCGCCTGTGTATTCTTGAAATTGGTGAACCGTCAGCTTTGCGTATTCACTCACTGATGCCAACTACCCACTGCATGTAGTTTTGATGAACTAAAACATTTTTCTAATATTGAAAACTGCCGCTACATATTCCTATACTCTCTATCCTCTACCAAACATTCCGGTCGGTCCGCAAACTTTCAAACTGTGTGCACTTAATAAGCCTTCAAGATGCAATGTGTGCTATTAGATGTGTTCAACCAGCTTTGGTCCTTCAAATTTAGAGAATTCAAGTTAGCCTTAACCTCCCACAAAACCCGGGTTTAATCAAACCTGGTCACATTTAGCTGTCTCCTAACGTCTCTAGGTTTCCCGTCAAATCGCATCAAGCGCTAAGTACAAAGAATATTTGCCTCCTACACACTATATTGTGAAAGTTTGGAGTGTGTACTCATTTTCTAGAATGACAATGTACTTAATGATTGTGAGGCACTTTGCATGGACCAGTTTGCGATTTCATACTTGTATGCTATGACACTGTCAAGTTGCACAAACCTAGACATACGAGAATAGAAATAGTGAGACTCCAGCGTATTTCCGTATGCATCTCACTACCGGTCACAAATCAATTTAGCATGGTGTTATTTGCGCAGTATAGAACTACTAAATGATTGACAACCGCGCATGCACGTAGGTATATGTATAAAAACAGGCCTGATCCAGGCAGTGCCCCACAGGCATAAAGTACATGTTGATTAAGATACTGTCAGGTTGTCCAGGCATAGACAGGTATGAGAAAGAAAATAGAAATTTTAGTAACGGTGAGACTCCAGTGTATTTTCGATGTAGCTCACTACCGGCGGCTAATCAATTTAGCACAGTGTTACCCACAGGAGTTCTGCACCATTGCACATCCGCGCATATATACATACAATAGAGACAGGCATTCCAAGAAATACTCAAGTAAATTGATCAAGTCTGAAAATTGGTTTCTCTGTGCATATTTATGCTACATTTTTGGTCGATAAATTAGGTTAGCAAACGTGAATTCATTGCTGAGTGATCCAATTATGATAATAGCCCAAGCTAATGACAATAAATTCGGTTTGAAGTCATTGCGTTGTACCGACTATTCTTTTAATTTACAGTACTGTAAACGCTTTATTCCACAGTAAACCGTTCAAACTGTTTTGTCACATTTATTGAACGTCTGTCAAAAACGACACAATCTTACTGCCATTTTAACTTTGACTTGGTGTGGACAACTGAATAGTATCTTAGCCTACATGCAATTTATTACTGTCCAACGGCACCCGTCTCCAGGCTTGTGTTATCATTCCTGCCGTCGTGACTAGAAAGTGCTAAGCAGCAGCATCATCATGAAGCACAAGTCTAGAGCCAGACAATTTGCCAAGCAATATGAAGCAGGAAAAGCACATGAGCAAGCGCGTGAAAAAGGGAAAGCAGGCAAGCAGAATATGCAAAATCAAATGCGCAAAAAGCAGTTTGTTTTTGTAGTTATACTGCATGCGATTTTGTGATATTATTGTATTGTTTTTGCTTAAAATGAATGAATGCACAAGCCTGATCCAGGCAAAGTGCCGCACAGTCAAGACTGAACAGGGCTTAAGCTACGGGGAGGGGCCCAGGACTGACTGTGCGGCAATTTGCCTGGATCAGGCTTGTGATTTCATACCAATACCGGATAAAAATTTATGTCACGCATAATAAAATACACTGCTGCCACTTACTTTGGTTTGCAGCCATATCTCGTAAGGTTTCCAGCCAACTATTAGGTGGAGCTTTTTGACCCCACCCAGGCAAACAAATACGCCCAACTGAGCCTAGCGCTAGGGTGAGTTTCTTCATCCCAACGCGCCACATCATGGACTGGCCACCCGATCGCTTGTCCCAGCTTCTACCAGGCTCTGCGAAAATTGCGCGGTATGGTAAACGGTGATTAGGCATCCTTAAAACGTCCTAGCCATCACAAACGAGCAATCAATCATGCAGCATTTATGTGCTGTGCGACTAACATCATGCTAAATTGATTGGCTAACGGTAGTGAGCTGCATGCTGAAACACGCTACCATTTCTATTTCCCCCCTCATATCTGTCTAGGCCTGGGCAACCTGACAGTATCTTACCCCACCTGCAATCTGACTGTGCGGCAGTTGCCTGGATCATGCTTGTGCTTTCATACCATACCATACCACTTGGTCCTAACACCCGCTTGCAGACATCTATATTTGTAACGCGATTTTGCCACCGAATGCGAGCAACCCTACGTAGGCAACGGGTGTCAAAAACAAAACCGACGGACATCTTCCGCTCGGATAGACCAGGTTTCGCAGCCATAAAGTAGTGTGTCACGCACCACTGCGTTGTACACGCGGACTTTAATATGGAGTGAGACCGCGTCGACACCACAAACGGCGAAGGTTAGCAAACGCTACACCCACTTTGCGAACACGCTGCGAGATCTCGTCCTCGACACAACCGCCAGCAGAGATACAACATATTAAAGGCCGCATGTACAACGCAGTGGTGCGTGAAACACTAATTTATGGCTGCGAAACCTTGTCTATCCGAGCGGAAGATGTCCGTCGGTTTTCTGTTTTTGACACCCGTTGCCTGCATAGAATTGCTGAGACTGGACCTTAACGTGGTGCGATGGTTTGTGTACCTTCATGACCCATTGAGCTATACTGGGTGGTGCCTTTTGGTGCCAGCAGAGCTACTCATACCAGGAAGGTCGATGGATAGAGGTCAGACAAACTCAGTCTCAAGCCACTGCCTTGTGGTTCAGGCTTTTTAGCCAAAGGCTCCGGGTGGGGCCCCCTAAGCTAACCCCCTACTTCGGCCTGGGCAACCGGGTAGTATCACGCCCACAAGCAATTATGAAAATAAAGGTAAAAATGACAGATCCCGTGCTCTCACGCTCTTTGCTCTCTGCTCAAAATGCTTTACATGATCTCACACTGCATGCAAACTTTGTCAATAACTGTTTTCCGTTTTGTTGTTCTTTGGTTAGCCCTGACAGAAGTGCAGCTTGTTCATCGAGGTTTCCAAATTCAGCTACTTCGAATATTTTGCCTGCTTCGAATGCCTCCAGAGCGTTCTTCCGCCCACGCGTACCATTCAAATTAGCTGCGTTTAATGTACCGACTTTAGCTAGCATCGGACAGCAGGCAGCCTTGGCTCGCACGCTTGATAGCCTCGACGTCGATGTGTGCTGTTTGTCGGAAACACGCATGCATAACTCTAGCTCAGTTACACGATTGTCTAACCCTTCGAACTTACGTAAGTCACACTATCTACGTTTGTCCACTGATGACGATGCCATGGTATCTGGTCAAGCTGGTGTCGGAATCGTCTTGAGTGAGCGAGCTGAGGTCGCACTGTTAGACTGGATCCCAGTCGACAGTCGCCTTTGTGCAGTAAGACTACAGGGTTCGTGCAAAAAAGGCCGATTTCGCAACCAATCCCGCGACCTGTTTGTGGTTGCTGCCTATGCACCGACTAATTGTAGCTCTGAACTTGACAAGGATGAGTTTTATGGAAGATTACAAGAACTCATTAGACTTGCATCGAGGAGTGACATCGTTGTCCTAGCTGGAGACATGAATGCACGTGTAGGCCGTCTATCTTTAAACGAGCATTTCGTGGGTGGACGGTTTGGTCTCGATTGTCATCGTAATGACAACGGCGAAAGATTGCTTAACTTGTGCTCAGAGCACAGACTGTACCTTGCCAGCACTAACTTCCGCCATTCGAAGCGCCACTGCTCCACTTGGAGATCTCCATCGGCGGCCTTGTTCACGCAAATTGACCATATTGCTATCAGCTACTCCTGGCGAGGGAGTGTGCAAGATTGCCGCTCCTACTGGGGCACCTGTCTAGAGTCCGATCATGCGTTAGTCTGTGCTAAGCTCTCGATGCGTTTTGGTGGGAAACGTAGAAATGTTGCAAGGCAGTTGAATGTTGCTAGGCTTAACGATCTCCCGGTTCTCCGAGGGTTTCAGGCCAATTTGAGTCTGCATCTGTCTACAGTTCCCCAAAATAGTATCGATGACCAATGGAGTGGGATTCAAACCTCCTTGGAAACAGCCGCGTTGGATAGTTGTGGGTTGACTTCCCGTGTAGCTCAGCACTGGGTTTCTGCGAATTCTCTCCAATTATGGACCAACGTCGGTTGCTTTCTGCTGATAGCATACATGATGCGTCACGAAGGCTTATTAAACGTAAACTGGTTGCCAGTTTGAGAACCGACAGGGAAAGTTGGTGGAGTTCTAAGGCTACGGAAATGGAATCTGCGGCAGCTGTAGGCAATTTCAGAAAATTGTTCCAACTCATCAGAACAACTGGAAGCGGGCGACCAGGCATCAGTGAGTTGATACGTGAAGCAGATGGTTTGCCAGTTTTTAACATGCACAGACGCATGGAGCGATGGGCAGAACATTTTGAAGCACAGTTTAACTGGCCTTCTGCACCCACTGATTTCGAGAATACGGAACACTGTACCCCATGGTCGATTTCTCTTGAGGCTCCGACTCAATCAGAGATTTACAGTGTAGTCCGGAGCCTTAAGCGCCATCGGGCATCAGGTGCTGATGCTTTGCTTCCGTCATTGTTCAAAGATGGCGGTTTCGCTTTAGTTCGCGAACTTCAAGCGCTGTTCGCCAACATATGGGCTGAGGAACGCGTTCCGATCCCTTGGAGAGAATCAGTAATTGCTCCGATTTTCAAAACGGGACGGCGCGATTCCTGTGAAAATCATCGGGGTATCAGTCTCATTTCAGTAGCTCCTAAAATACTGGCGTCCATTCTGCTTCACCGATTGAGTACCAAACGGGAAGAGCAAATCCGTGAGGAGCAAACTGGGTTTCGTGCCGGCCGAGGGTGCATAGATCAAATTTTCACACTCCGTCAGTTACTGGAGCAACGCCACACTTTTCGTAAACCAACTATCGTGGTATTCCTTGACATCCGAGCGGCATTCGATTCAATCGATCGTGAAAGTCTTTGGAACTGTCTACTGAGACATGGAGTGCCCGAGAAGTATGTTTGGATCTTGAAAGCATTATATTGCCAAACTTCGGGCAGGGTTCGAGCGTACGGACAATTGTCGTCCTCGTTCAATATCTCCAGCGGGGTGCGGCAGGGCTGCCCTATCTCGCCGTTCCTTTTTAACTTCGCGATCGACGATGTCCTGAGAAAAGCTTTAGCTGGCCTGGTGGGCACAGGTGTTGAACTTCTGCCGGGTGAGCGAGCGACCGATCTAGAGTATGCCGATGACATCGCACTTCTGGGAGATGACCCTCATATAATGCAACAAGCCCTGGACCGCCTGGCACTTGAAGCTTCAAGGTATGGCATGTGCTTTGCGCCTAACAAGTGTAAAACACTTACCCAGGATTGGAGCGGCTCTCTTCCAAACCTAACTGTGTGCGATGTCAATCTTGAATTGGTCGACAGCTTTGTTTACCTTGGCAGTTGTATCTCCGCTGGAGGTTGTGTCGAGGACGAGATCTCACATCGTGTTCGCAAAGCGGGTGCAGCGTTTGCTAACCTTCGCCACCTGTGGCGTCGACGCGATGTTTCACTCCATACTAAAGGCCGAGTGTACAACGCAGTGGTGCGTGCTACACTCCTTTATGGCTGCGAAACCTGGTCTATCCGAGCGGAAGATGTCCGTCGGCTTTCTGTTTTTGATACCCGTTGCCTGCGTAGAATTGCTCGCATTCGGTGGCAGCATCGTGTTACAAATATAGATGTCTGCAAGCGGGTGTTAGGACCAGGTGGCCACGGACTGAGAGAAATGCTGATGCTTGCTCGCTTGCGATGGTTGGGACATGTTTTAAGAATGCCTACTCACCGTTTACCGTACCGCGCCTTATTCGCAGAGCCTAGCAGAAGCTGGGAGAAAAGATCGTGTGGCCAGTCCATGACGTGGCGCGTTGGGATGAAGAAACTCACCGTAGCGCTAAGCTCAGTTGGGCGTATTCGTTTGCCTGGGTGGGGTCCAAAAGCTCCACCTAATAGTTGGCTGGAAACCTTACGCGATATGGCTACAAACCGAAGTCAGTGGCTCCAGTGTATTTTATTATGTGTCATAATTTTTTTATTCGGTATTATTTTACATAAAAAACAAAAACAAAACAAAAAACCCAAAAAATCGCATGCAGTGAAACTACAAAAACAAGCTGCTTTTTTGTGCATTTGCTTTTGCGTAGTCCGCTTGCCTGCTTTCCCTTTTCCACGCGCTTGCTTATCTGCTTTTCCTGCTTCATATTGCTTGGCACTTTGTCTGGCTCCAGACTTGTGCTTCATGATGATGATGGTGATAGAATTGCTCGCATTCGGTGGCAAAATCGCGTTACAAATATAGACGTCTGCAAGCGGGTGTTAGGTCCAAGTGGCCACAGACTGAGAGAAATGCTGATGCTTGCTCGTTTGCGATTGTTGGGACATGTTTTAAGAATGCCTTATCACGATAGTATGTTCGCAGAACCTGATAGAAGCTGAGTGAAACGATTTCATGCTTTATGGTACAAATTTTCGTTTATTTTATCATACAGTAATCCATTGCATTCAACATGTGCTCTTTACATCCAAATTTTAATATGCTAAGCCAATCTCCAGAAAATAGATATCCGAAGCAACCTATTCTGGTTTTCTGGGCATGTAATTACATGCGTGTTCAACTTCACAAATTCGGCATGCATAGTAAATGTTTATCTTAGAATTCAATTCTATTTTAATACTGTTTTATTTTCACTTTTTGGAATCAGCTATTTATTTCCGGGTAATGTGTCGTCAAACAGCATGATTTGAGCGTTTTCTAAATGTCCCCTTTTTGGTGTGCATATCTTTGGGTTTGTCTGGTTAAGTTGATGTGACATTTTCCAGCTTTCTTTCTCACGCCTGTAGCTTGGCACTAGTCGCATTGCGTTGCCGGGAGTTTTCACATGCCCCGGTGCTTCCATTCCATTTCACCTTTCACCCACATCTATTTCGGCTCAAACGTTTTCGAATTTTTGTGCATGTCATTTTTTAAAAATTGTTTTTTGGTCATGTTATGTTACCGCTATTGTGGTCACTGTTTACGCTCTATAGTCTCACTTGTTCATAATATTTCAACATTGTTTTTATTTTTCGCTAACTTTGGAAAGTTTTTCCATCACATCTTAGCATGCGTATTCTTTGTTTTCTACTACTTCTGTAAAGATGTTCGTTTCATCCAATCACCACTAATCAGTAACCAATTAGCAGGTAGGTGGCGTAGCTTATCGCGCTTCCTGTTGCTCCTCTCACTTTGGTGTTTTATACGCTTTCGATGAATCAATCTTTTTACCCTCTAGTTCATTGATTTTGCTCACTTGGTTTGTAGCCTTATCGCACGTATTTATTTCTATTTCATTCGCTTTTATCCTATCCGCCCCAAACGAATCTGTTTTGCTACGTATATTTCTCCAATATCCATGTAAATTGTTTGATGTCCTTGCGCAATGTGCAACGGTATTTGTTCCTGCATTCGTGACGAGCATGTTTGAGGTCGTTTGAATTGTTCTGATTTAAATCCTGTCTGCCACCTCGCCGCTTGATTCTCAATTTGTCTAAGTTTACCAACAGTCATACAGGGTCTCATTATCTGCACGGAAATTATTTTATATTCTACTGCTTAACATGCACACCCCATATAATCTTCAGCCGTTTATTTAGTTTTCCACATTGCTATCTAATGCGAGTATCTGACCACCGTTCAATCACGACCGGACTTGAGCTTAAACAGCTCCATTTTTCTGTTTCTAAGTATACATTCATCATGATCGGCGTTCTTTATTAAACGTGCTTGAGACAACATGAAGTCACATCAATCAATGCATTCCCTGCAGGCATTCGTCCTTGCTTTGACTGTCTACAAGCTATGGTTATTTCGCCTAATTTTGCCTACGTAATGCTGTAATTTTCTGTTTGATAGTACATCACGTTAGCGCGATTCATGCTGAGTTCTAGAGGGTATACACCCTCTATTATGTAATCGCATTCAGTGTTTTGCCAATTGCTCTTTTGTTGCTTGATTTAAAGGGATTTTTGTTTAATACCTACAAATGAGGTCATTTTCCTGTTTATCACTCATTCCATGTTACACATGATGAGTATTTACTATTGTCAGTCCACATTACAAAGTACGATTTTCTATCCTTGCGCAAGTTCACAAGTCTCAGAACTAACGAAATCTGCGTAGTGCTTTTCTTTTTCCGTTTTTTTTTCATATGCACAATCCGCCTACTCGTGTAAAATGTTTCCTAATCTCTTCTGATCAGAAAACTTTGTGCAATATATAGAGCACGATATCTCTTCAATACTTGACTGTTTTTTGAAGAAACCCTTATTTTTAACGAGTGATGACCTCTAGGTGGTCTCTATTCTGTCTTTTCTCATATCTCTCTTGGTCTGGGCAACATGACAGTAACGTTGCCCACGTGCAATCTCTGACTGTGCGACACTGCCTGGATAAGGCTTGTGATTTCATACTACACCATACCTATGCTCGCTAAATTTAAAACATTGTTCATATTTTCTAAAAAACGACAAGAATGGCAACTTTTAACTGCTTTTCGCAAGTTTATTTTCAGCGAGGTGCATATCCTGGTGCATAGAAAAACGCTTAATAAAAAACGGCTTTTCATTTTTTTTACCACAGCTCCTTGTCTTTTTTTACTTTTGAAAACAGAGGTGCTGTATTTCTACCCTGCGAGATCTCCAGTCACGTGCTCATTTCCGATCATAAGCGTGTTTCGCTTGCAACCACAATCGCCATTTTAATTTGCACTTATCGCGTTTTATTACCATGGATATTCGCGGTTCAACTGCTTTGATTTGTTCCATTGTTCCTACTGGTATATTGTCAGTGAACATATGCAATCTTAAATCATTTTGCTTAGTTTTCTGTGTTTTTACTTTTGCGCGAATATTTTTTTGTTTAACCCATAGCACGGGCATAACTCCATATACTTAGCACACTTATTCTAAACTATTTTATTTCTCTTTCCAGTTGGCAGCCGTAAATCACCGACTCCTCTAGTGAGTTATTTTGTTGATTCCGTGGATTTAATCTGCATCATTGTCGTTTTCAAGTTAGATTCAAAAGTCGCTTGAAAGTTAATTGACAATCACTTCACAAATGTGTTTACAAGTTCACTTACATTAAGTTGGCCTTGTTACTGTTATCTTGCATAGAGCGCAACGTTCATTTCCATTGTGATCAAGTGTTGTGCTGGTAATTTTATATTTTAAATGACCATCTCATAAACAGTTCTGCATGCACTGACATGCATACGTACACACACGATTAAATAAGCTTGACAAACTGATCAGTCGATCCGACCTATAAAAGTAACCAGGTTTCGGATGCTCGCATGCGTAATGCAAGTGCAAGGCGTCTGACCACCCAAGAGTTGTGTATCGTGTTTCAATTATATCCACAGTTAAACAGTTTGTGCAGAGAATCAATGGATGTTTATCGGTCTACATAGTTTTAACCAGTTTCGCTGAGTCTGTTCATATAATCGGATCGGATCGTGCTTACACAGACAGTTGTTTTACGGACTAATCAATAAAAAGTATAATCTATGAGAATAGTTTTACATTCACTGTGCGTACATAATGGTATAAAAGCACGAGCCTGATGGTATGAAAGCACAAACTTGATCCAGGCAAAGTGCCGCACAGTCAGAAACTGCGCGTGGGCTAAGATACTGTCAGGTTGCCCAGGCCTAGACAGATATGAGAAAAGAAACAGAGAATAGAGATGGTAGTGAGACTCCATCGTGTTTCAGCATGCAGCTCACTACCGTTGGCCAATCAATTTAGCACGATGTTAGCCGCACAGCACAGAAATGCTGCACGATTGCACATCCGTGCAACTATAGGTATACTCAGCCGTCAATCGACACAGGGCGCTCGACCTACAGAAGAAAAAATCAACGTACAATTGAACGGATCTGAAAATATGTCGAATATTCACACTATAAACATTGTTAACAAAGTCAAAAAATTAGGATCTTACCTTTTCTCGGATTATGCCGCCTGGACCTATCGGTTATACCTGCTATGCGAAAGAGCTCAGGGTTTACTTCTTGATTAGCTTCCTCTAAAATATCGATTAGCACACGAGCTTGTTTGCTGTTTTTGGATCCAAAGAAAGTGAAAGCGGTTCCTATTTTGTCACTGCGTGCTATTCGCCCAATGCGATGAATATAATCTTCCGTTTGGTTAGGGAAATCGAAATTAATAACATATTGAATGTCAATATCCAGACCACGTGAGGCACGAGCCTGATCCAGGCAATGTGCCGCACTGCACACGGGCTAAGATACTGTCAGGTTGCCCAGGCCTAGACAGGTAAGAGGAAGAAAAAATATTATGACGTACATTAGTTCAAATTAAATCTCAATGCACACGGCGATACCGTGTTAATTCTTTTTAAGGCTGCTTTTTGCAGCTAGCTTGTGTTCTACACCAAAAAATCACTTAAACAGCTTGTCTGTTTCAAACCACCAATCCACGAAAATCATTATATCTTTCGGTTATTCTTGCTTCAGCATTACACAATCGTACGCTACTTGATCGTCATTCATTTACGGAAATGGGAATTACTGTTCTAATGTATTTTGTATATGCCATAAAGAGATAGTGGCATGTATGCGCATAGAATGCGAATGCGCACCAAACTGTAACGCGTCATTTTCTTCATGCAAATTAGCATCTGAAATGTAATGTAATGACTTAGTTATCGGCCGAATTGAATGAAGCTTGAACCACTATTAAGATGTATTCACAGTTAGCAACACTACTTATTCCAGATTGCTTGAATTCGATCTTTGAAGCATCGAATCATCGACTCTTGAACGACCAGACCCTTCTCAACAGTTACGACTCGATCTAAGTACATATTCGATCCAATTTATCTCGTCGATATTTTTCGTACATTTTCAACGAATATTTTTGCAATTTGTACAGAATTTATTTTTCGTTCGACATTAGTCTTGAGCTGAAATTTCGAACATTGTCTAAGAAAGCTTTGCACTTCTTCATTGAAGCCAACTCATTCTCCAAGAGGAGATAGTCGCACACAAGTTACAAATTACTTCTTCGATTATTGGCTAAAGTTAATAATTAATCTTTTGGTTATCGGTCCATCCTCGGTACCAACTTTTTGTTCTGGTACTATCATAGGCTCTACCTGCACTGCTCACATTTCTTTGGATACTGCTGTTGATTGATTGATTCTTGTTTTTGACGCCACACCCGATTAATATTGTATAGAAAGTTGCCATTATGCTTGCGCTTTCTTGCAAAATAACTCTTCATCTCACCCCTTACACTTTAGTCGCCGGAACCACCACCCGACCAACAGGTAAGCTCGTTTTGTGCATTCCCTTGTGATCTGATGCTCAATGTTTACCTACGATTATGTTCTCACTGACTACATTTTTACCTTTCTTTTTCTTTTTGCACGTTGTGCTTCACCACCCCTTTGCAACCCCGTATTTTTGCAATGTAAGACCGCGTTTCTGTGTTCACCCTAAACGCGCTTGGTCGTTCGCGTACAGGTGCGACCGACCGGGTACGTTGTGGTATCTGTTTTTTGTTTAAACCATGCTGATCGTTATCTTGCCGTTGCTTTTGTGCTCCCCCAGCGGGGCATTCGCACCGAAGTTTGCCTTTTTTGGCGCTCGCGCTCGTGCATGAGGTGCTTGTTTGGTGACAACAATAGCAGCCATTGTGGTCAAGACAGCAGTTTTCTAATCTAACTTCAAAGTGAAACCGCTTTCGATGTATATCCTCTTTTTATCGCTGTGTTTGCGAAGCGTTTTTTTACCGTTGCACTTGTGTTTCACCATCCAAATAGTATTATCCCACTTCATGATCATCTGTGCAAACCGTCCAGTTTTCCAAGGTGTCTTGTTCTACCGTGTTCGCGTTATTTTCTCTTCATCTGTACCCATCATAGGTCGGATGATGCAGTTTTGACGGTAGTTTTTCAGTTCGTTTGAATTGTTTGCTTATTGTGCACTTGAACTGAACTCGACATTTCTGTCGCCACGTTCACTTCATCCATATTTCTCTCTTCCGAATAGTCTAAAGAAGATCCTTCAAGCCACCCAGATGCCGGAATCACAAAGTAAGTACTTCGGTTCATTAGATTTTTGTTAGTGTTTGCTTGACTAATCCCATCGAGTCCTTTTGATGAAATTTATAGTGAATTCATGTGCTATTTTATCATGCCCTATTATCTTCTAGAGCACCCTAAATATCTGCAACTTAGATTAATAGTTGCCCTTAGAGATTTATCGAATTCTCACAGAATTCAAATTAAACATCTGATTGACGGTTTATACAGCAAATGGGAGTATGCGGAAAGATGATGTTTTGGTATTCGATATGCAACTAAATTAGTTTGTGAGCGCTAATTTAGTCATCTCTATCAATTTCACCACAGTAGAGTCTATTACGGAGCGATTTGTCTAAAGTTCGTTGGTAAAAATCCCTTCGGCGTTGGTTCCGCTTTCCGAAAATTCCGGTACAACAGTACAGCAACATGACTTGAATTGTTGCCTTATAGACTACACGCGAATACCGATATGCAATCATACAGCTGGTCCATACGGCAAAGAAAACACCGTGCTGATTTGATTTGCACCAGTACAGCGCTGTTGCCACCCTACTATCACTTTCAATAATCTTTCTAGGCCTGCTCAGTGATGGTACCCCAGCCCACGTGTTGTGCGGCACGTTGCTTTTCTTCAGATTTGTGATTCCATACATCCCTGTGACTAATATCATTGCCTCAAGTGAGCGTGCAGAGACAGCGATTGTTAAAAACGCGGAGACGGTGTAATTCTTTCTTGAGCGTCAAGTTTTTTCACCCGTAAAAAGACGCACAGATTGCTGATTTCTGAAACGTTATCTCGAGCTTCGGTGGTAAGTCTTTTTGAGCCCTGATGAATAAAGCAACGAATTCCTATTTTGAGCTGAAGTCTCACTAATCTACGACGCACTTACTCTTGTTACGGAAACCTGCATATGTGGTGCAGTGTACATTCACGTGTTCTCCGTGGTACAGCGTCTGTTGGATGGACTTCTTATAATAGCACTTATCTCTTAGATTTAAATTGTTTTCAAAAAAGGGGATACACTAGCACAGATTCTCTTCTAAGTAACAGGCAGCATGAGGGACACCTGTTCATATTGTTTGCCACTTGCAATGTGCTGCACCCTACCTTGCTACTGCCTTGTCGCCGTAGTCATCTCATTTGTGCGCAGATGTTCAGTGCGCGTTGATGTGCAATCATACAGTACTTTTGTGTTGTCCGACTAACGCCGTGCTAAATTGATTGGCCACCGCTAGTGGGCTGCATGCTGAAACACGCTGGAGTCTCACTGCCATTTCTATTTTAATTTCATTTCTCATATCTCTCTGGGCACGGGTAACCTGACAGTATCCCAGCCCACGTGCAGTCAGTAACTGTGTGACACTGCTTGGATCACGCTTGTGTTTTCATACATACACGCCTTTAAAATATGAGAGTATCAAAAATAAATGTAGCAAACTTCAGGACAGTAACAGGTTCTACTTCGTGCTTCACTCCGTAAATATTCTTCGCTTCTTCCTATTCACGTGTTGATAAACTACTCTATATTTTACGAAATAGGCCGATCCCATTTTAGGTAGCATACGTTGGACTTATATACATACTCAGTATCGACAAATACAAAAATGGAAGCCGGAAATGCTCGTGCTTCCTAGCAGTTCCTCAAGCAATTTCATTCATATGCGTAAGATATCTCGATGGCTTCCCCCACTGCATTGGGCGATTACACGCTTATACATACGTAGTAGCCAGTAGTTTCGTTGAACTGTAAAAAAAGGATTTTGGGTTACGTTCTCTCTGAAAACACTACCTTCAATTTTTTTTACCTATAGCCCTAACTGTTTATAATCGACATCTGTTAATACAATCTCATTGGATGAACGGATGTTAAATACTTGGGATCATGCAAAACATGATGTCATGTTGATTGTCATACAATATGAGTCTGCACATATTTCACACTCGCCCCCGAGGTCCAGAGCGGGTTTTCTTAAAATTTATTTCTGTGAACGGCGTTACACTACGCCAACGTAGTCCTTCAGTGGTCGCTGTGTTTCTGTGCATCAATTCGGCTGCTGATAATCTTTTGATATTTACGTCATGGCGTTTCGGCTGGTTTATTTACTTTATTTTTTTTACTCCTCAACTTACACAGCACGAAACTTTTCAAAGCGGATTGTGATGCCACGGAAACAGCCACGAAGTTGCCGACTGAAAATGGTCGTTCAGCTGGTCCCATGGACGATACGCTCTCCGGCAACAATGAATGTGAGTGTAACATCAAATTTTAGCGGCTGATCATTTTGTGAAACATTCCATCACTCGAACTCACGACAACGATAAAATCATTTCATCTACCAATCACCTATCTGCTCCGCGGGTACTGAAGTACCAATAAAACGTCTGAAAATTAGTCACCGCTCGTTACTGCGTATCGATCGCATCCAAGTACTCCTACTCTTTACTATTTTATTCATGTCATACAGATACAATCATTCGTTATTTCATGACTATAACTACAAAACCGAACTCCACAGTGCATCGGCCGTGTCGCACGATAAACAGTTTGCAGTTTTAAGACAGACCCTATCAACCGTTGCATGTTCTTTGTGGACTTGGAAACAGCTAACGTGTAGAAAATTCACTGTTATTCAGGGGCGTTTCAAATGCCCTGCAGAAAATATTGGCATGCGCCTTATGGTAAGACAATGTCTAATGATAATGATAGCATTGCAGCTGCTGCCAATATCAACAGTCTTTTATCTATCCTATCCCATGCTTTAGACACGGAATTATAGGTATCATTGACAACATTGTAGACTACCTATCTATTGTCTTATATTTTCGACGTTTTTATCGGCGTATCGATGTCCACCACAAGAAGACCCATCCGATGCCACTTAACTACTGTTGATGTCATCATCAGCGCAACACTTTATTGTCGTGTTTACGCTTGTTGTTGAACAACAACAGTCCATGTACGATATCGATGTTAACAGGTGGTCTGAGAGCACCTCGCCAAGTTACACGTAATCTATTTTGCGTTTATCGTTTTCGAGTAACAAACGTGTTCAATCGATTGTGTCGCTAAATCACATTTTAATTCAAGTTCGAGAAAAAGCAATCAACTTGGCGTAGCATTGGAGCTTCTTGAAACGCCCGTAATTTCAGTATAGATAACCGTTTAATGTATGATTTGAGACCTACACTTGCTTCTGTATAAAAGCCGCACTAAATGCCGTCTGTTAGTTCGTCCGTCTTAGTTTCAAATTTGACAGATCACAGCAGCGGAAGTAACGGTTGCACTCCATCCGTTATTGAGACATTTCAAGTGTTCACGAACGCTTACCTGTTCGAACTGTTCCATCCTTTAATAATTGCCTTAGTGTTTGGTTTTCTGTGTGTCAGGCCACTTCTTCTTATGCGTAATCTTGCTGTCTGAATTTTCACATTCTCTCTTGGTAACGCAAATTTCTTTAAGACGTGTCCCAGTTAGTTGCTAGATTCTGATTACTATCGGGGAGTGGATCATCCGTCCTTGGTGATAATAATCATGTTGTATACGGTTTTATACATGCAATATTATAAAATTGCCCTACTGTTTTCTCAGCTTCAAATTCTCACGTTCGTAAGAAGAAGAAACACAAACGAAGGAAGCGTACCACCTCATCATCTTCACCCGGACCTTCAGACATTGATTCACCCTCCAAAACTATCCCGCGTGAACAATCGGAGGAGAATCTCGAAGTGAAGCGAAAGCTTTCACCAAAAAGCGAACATCTCCCAAGAGAGTCGCGAATAGGGAAGCGAAATCTAAAACGTTGTCGCCATGGTAACGCATCGAGTGATATGTTCCCTGGTGCATCTGATTCACTCGTGGCGTATGCTAGTTCAGCTGACGAAATGCCCTCCATTCCTGTCAAGAAAAGTGTTGCCAAGAAAGATTGTTCTGACGCTGTCTCTAAATCCGCTGCGAATTCCGCTCATTCTTCACCAAAATCAAAGGCACCTAAAGTGGTCAAAACGACCTCGAAATCTACCTGGGACTCGAGCGATAGTGATTTCGATCTATCTGGCCTACCCATAATCCCCAACTTGCCGACAATATTGGAGACGCTGATTCTGTGAAAACAACACAGTCATCCTCGTCAAAGCGTGAGTTTCATCTGCTGTGCTTTCCTTTTATCGATTAGGCTTACCAGGCTAGCATTTTGATCAACTCCTGGATTGTTTTTATTTCATTTAAGCATAATTACCTCTGTCCAATGTAGACTAACGGAAATGCGTTGCATAACCTTCGGTATCACAAACCGGCACTAGATTACATTACATCGTTCAGTGATAAGAATCTTGTATAGGCTGATTATTTTCTTCGCACGTCAGTTCGCAGTGATAAACTTCAGCCCTTTATGTGGTATCCAATATTGATTCACTGGATTATCCGTTAGTGTTACATAGCATCCATACGTTACACGTATGCCGTTTCGCTACAAGAAAACCTGCTGGAAAAGGCCTTACCGTTTTCTTGTGCTGTATATTCCATCTCCGCGCTTGCTAGAGTGTAGACTGCGGACCATCTTTTGAATATATTCTGTAAATCTGATAAGCTGGTCAGTGCATATACATGCTGTGCATTTCATGTATACAGATTCCTTTTCGATGGCTTTGTTGTACTTTTGCTCGTCGCGGCGTGTTAGAAAACGTATATATCGATAATTGGATAAAGTTCGTTGGGACTGATTAACTTTTCGGCATTGCGTCGGAATTAAACATAATTGCTGGAAATTCGTCTACACGAATAAAGTCATTCTCTTCTTCTTCTTCTTAAAATTTTGCTGGCGACAAACTGTAATCCCCCGGTATTCAGTGGCATTTCACTCCTGCGCATGCTACTCATCGAGGGGGTGCTTCAGAGCATCCAATACGGCCAACCAGGAGAGCATTTAAAAGGAAATGCATGGAGCAATCTTCTTCAGATGTGGCATTGTTAGCACCTCTGATTGTAGCGGAGCGTACACTGAATAACAAGTGGATGATCTCGATGCGTCGCTCTCCGCTCAAATGATTTATTAATGCAGTGAATAAACATCCGGGGCGTCGGAACTCACTTCTAATTCAAAGCTAGTTAAACAGAAACTTGGTACAGAAGTTGGCAAGTGACTCTATTTATCGCCGGTTTACTTCTGCCACATCGCATTACCATCATTGAACAGTTGTGCCATCTTATATGGATCACGTTTGCTCCACGTGAGCATACAATACACAACCTCTATTCGTATTGCACTGCTTAGTAGACGTTAACAATTGATCAACCCTGCTTGACGTAAAAAAGACCAAAGTTGCCTGGACCCACGTCAGCAAATGGGTAAGCGGCTGACATCACGCGAATCGTTGGTAAACTGGCTATTTTCCGTTTGCATGTCTAGCAAGACACGTTTCACTGAAGCTTATTCAACGAACCTCGAGTATTTATCCGCATTACGCACAACGTTTACGAAGAATCAGCTTTCGTCCTAACATGTCGCCATCGATTCGGACTAGTTTGCTCATGGATCACTGTTAAGCGATTGGCCTTAAATCGTTATCACTCTTTATTGATATAATATCACACGTTTATTGAGTCTATCCATAATGTATTCTCTCATCTAATGTCTAGTAAATGCGAACAAGTATCGCTACCTTCAATTCAAAGAACCTTGGGCTGGCGAAGTGGTGAACAGCTTGCTCTATACCTTTACCTCAACAAGTTTTGGCTTCCGGTCGATTTCGACCGTCTATATGCATCAAAAGCGCATACTGCTTTCATGCTCCACAGCGTTTCTCTCCAGGGGTAACAATTTCTCCCACAGCGCTCACAGCGATAGGTAGTGCTCAGTCAATCGCTGTCAGTTGCACGCTGACGGCTTGAACAACGATCATCAACCGAAACAATTATCTGCTCGTACCCAGCTTGCAGATGACTCTTTACAGAGTACCTTTAATGGCAAGTTCCTCCCAGCCATCATGGTCAATGCCAAGAGCTTTTTCTCTGTTGTAACCGTCTTTGTACCGCGAATGCGGTACAAAGATGTGCAATCGTGCAGCATTTCTGTACTGTACGGCTAACATCGTGCTAAATTGATTGGCCACCGGTAGTGAGCTGCATGCCGAACCAGGCTGGAGTCTGACTACCATTTCCTGTTCTTTTTTCTTCCTCATATCTGTCTAGGTCTGCCTGTAACACTAGTCATGGTCAACCTGACATTATCTTAGCCCACGCGCAATCTCTGACTATGCGGCGCTTTGCCTGGATCAGACTTGTGCTTTCATACCATATCATTATTCCTGATCTCAAGTAACCACAGAGCAAATCTTTTAGAATGCGAGTATTTTCCGTTCCATACACCTTGCCTAGCCAGGGTAAGCGGCGTTGTTGTAATGGGGTGAATATGCTTTGTAGAGCAGCACTACGTCATTCGTTAATTTGGTGTCCGTCCACCGTATATCCAACATTCGGCAGATGGAAAGCATTCAGCTCCTGTTTGTGCCTTGTATGGATTTTCTAGGTTTCACTGCCTAAGAGTAATGCATTTAGTTCGCACGCGCTGTATGCCACTTCAAGTGTTTACTTTAAAATAATTAACGTATCCCCCCTTCCAACTCTTTTTGCAGAAGCTCATCCACATTGCCCTCGAACTAATTCCAAAAAGGTTGACAGTCGTGACTCTCATGATGAAAAGGATAATCGAAAGGAATCAACCAGATCTCCATCAGAAAAACGTAGTAAAAGCAAACGAAGACATAAACGGCATCGTGCTCGCAAGTATTCTGTTTCATCCCGCGATTCTTGTGATTCGCGTGTAAAGGAAAACCGTGATGAAAAACATGCAGATTCAGCTAAAGGCAAACGATCCCGTTCTCGGCGACGTTCTGGACACCTTTCCGATACTTCTGAGTATACGCCCGCTAGTAGCCATTCTTCTGGCTCACATCGACGTCGTCGTAGACGTAGACGACGCTCAACCACGTACTCTTCGTCAAGAGACTCTTCACGTGCATCTTCTCGGAGATACAGCAGTCGAAGCCGTTCTAGCTCTCGAAGTGATCGCAGGCGTCGTCGCCGTTCTTATCGCCGCAGATATAGACGGCGGAGCTACTCGAGCCGTTCTCGGAGTTGGCGTTCTTCAGATGCTTCTAGTTCTTATCGCTCATCTCGATCATTATCACGTCGGTCCTCGGCTCTATCACGTCATCGATCTTCGACCAGTAATCGCTCCCCTTCTCACTCGCGTAGTGATCTTCACAGGCGGATTATATCAAGTTCTAAGAAAGTTCCCGCCGTTCGAACTACTTCGGACACCATGCAAAACCATTTCATGCGTAAGATACAAGATTCAAATTCCAGGCAGCCGAAATACCTTTCCTCGACGACATTCCCAATATCAAGCGTGTCAGAAACAGTTTCGGCTGCTGTCAAACGAGTTACCAGTGGCCATTACGGCACAAGTGAGTGCAGAACTTGTTTTTTTCGTATTTCTATTTTCGTCGTCATCTAATTGAACTTTATTCACCAACAGAAACTTCGAAACCTCCTGAACCGTCTTCCCTTCGACTAACAACCGAACCGAACTCTTCGAGCGGGAGTACACCAGTTGAAAATTCAGTCTTAGTCGATATCCCCCTTCCCAAAGATGGCTCCGAGCAAGGTGACCAATCGAATCATTCTGAACCCACACCATACATTGGACCACAGGTAATCAGTCGTTCCAATTCCATCCCTCGTCAATGTTTCCCCGATTGCCTAAAATTAGGGTTGTGTCAAAGGTACGGATGTGCAATCGTGCAGCACTTCTGTGCTATGCAGCAAACACCGTGCTAAATTGATTTGCCACCGGTAGTGAGCTGCATGCGAATACACGCTGGAGTCTCACTACTATTTCTATTTCCCCCCTCATATCTGTCTAGGCCTGGGCAACCTGACAGTATCTTAGCCTAAGTGCAGTCTTTGACTGTGCGGCACATTGCCTGGATCAGGCTTGTGATTTCATACCATGCCATTGGGCATTGCATACCTACTTGTCTACCCTCAACCATGAAATTATTTTCAATTTTCGACGTTTTTAATGATTTCATTAACACATCATTTGCATATTTTTGTGCCTCTTATCGGATTATTTCCAATGTACGTCCGCGATCGGACACCAATACAGTTACCGATCCGAAAATTTCCTTTCGTTTAGTTGCCTCCTGAACTCGCTAAGCGGTTCGGCCTCATGACTTCTTCTTCATCTGAACCCAATGGAAATGTCGCATCAACTCCGACCACAGCTGGCGATTTAGCCACGAATTCGAAATCCGAACCGACCACCATGCCTGCGACTTCGAACGAGTATTTGATTCCCCCAGAAAAGGTTGAACAGTATCGAGGTGAGTACCGAACCGCAGTTACATCTTTACCTTTATGCAACTGTTTCGTATAGTCATTGCAACATCACCCGTTGAACTACCCGCAGTCATGATGTCAGTGTAGTTGTAAAAGCAGTTGAACAAAATATCATTTTCCATTGATCGGTTTCCTGTTGTTGGCACCAGTCAGGTAGGTATTGTACGATCCGGGTCCGTATGTAAAGATAGTTTGAACTTTGGAGCCCTTATTCCATTACGTTGACATGATCTAACTGCTAAATCACATGTACACAAAAGTGGATGGGATATGTGTGTGATGGAAAAGCATATAAATACGGATATTTTGCTTACCCCAACATCTGTGCATACGTAATGTAACGGGTTAGTCGTGTCAACCTACAGTGGCTCCACAGTTGGAAGTATGTTTACCAGTTTATCATACAACCTGTCGTGAAATGTATCGTGCAAATGCGTGCAAGTATGGATTTTTGTGTCAAGTCCTCGTCTACTTGATTGGGGGCACGTGATTGAATAAGTTATTTAGCCGCATCGAAAAAACCGTTGGTTATAGCATTAACTGATTGTTTCCAATTATTCCTTGTCAGGCTTTGTAGCTCATAGGGTCGGTCCTCATATTCTACTGGACAAGGCTGTTGCAGTTATTTCCTAACCGTTTTTTGATATCCTTTTTACACGTCATATCCAGTTTGCCACCACGAGTCCTCAGGTATTCCTCCGCTGTAACATTGTTGAAACAGAGAACACTAGCTATTCCAGTTCCCCAGTTTCCGTGAATATTTTGTGCTACTAATTCCTCTGATATCTTCCACGTCATATTTTTAGCACTTCAAGAGCAAGCTAAACAACACGCTCTGCGTAGAACCAATTTGCTCAACACAACAGATGCGACACAAACTGCTTCTTCACTTTCGCTAAACAATCCTGGCGCATTTGGAGCACAAGCGCAACATTTGTCGTTGTTACAACAGCAGCTACACTTGGTTGGTTCCCCTGGCTTCGTGTATCCTGCGTACTCGCTCGGTGCAACTTTGATTCAATCCCAACCAACCCTTTCCGCGGAAGCATTGGCACATCAACAACTGGCCCAATTGTCGGAAGAAGCTCGATTAAGAACATTGTCCTCTATCATCAGTGCTCAGCAGTATCAGCAGCAGCAACAACAACAACAGGTTAGTGTGTGTGCGATTTTTTTTGTCAGTTTGGAAAACTAACTTGTTTCCTATACTATCTGTTATTACCGTGGATGTGCAATCGTGCTGTACTTCTGTGTTGTGCGGCTTACACCGTGCTAAATTAATTGGCCAGAGGTAGTGAACTGCATGATGAAAGACACTGGAATCTCACTACCATTTCTATTTTGTTTCTCCTATCTGTCTAGGCATGGGCAACCTGACGGTATCTTATCCCACGTGCAGTCTTTGACTGTGTGGCACTTTACCTGGATTGGACTTGTGCTTTCATACATATATCATACATACATACGATGACCCGTGTTCATTTAGAGCAGTGTTGCCTGAACGGTAATCACACTAACCCCTGATATAAAATTTTTTGTCTATACCACGATCATTAGGTACAGCATTACACCGGCTGGAAGTACCAACTGCTGAATTGCATACAATCATAACGCAATTAACTTATGAATTGGTCATCAAAGGTAGAACTTAAAAATTGCGGAGTCTAGAAAAGTAATCACAGACATACTCGAACGAAACATACATTCCTGTATTGTGTTATTTAAAGTATTAATACAACTTCGCCTCTTCATTTTAGATCGCTGCGATGGCCGCTGGTTTGCATAAACAACAGGCGGTTGATTCGATGTCATCCATGCTTCCCACGGCAGTCCAACAACAATTACAACAGAATCAGGCTCAACAAATTATGTCTGCCGTGGCGGCCTTGCAGGCAGCACAGGCATCTTCAAATGCGACAGGGGCCACAGTCGTCCAGCCTCAGTCTGCTCTCACTGCTCAGCTCTTGCAGCAGTTGACAAACCAACAATTTCAAGTGAGTATTGTGGTCATGGAGTCCAACTCGGGAATCAGACATGGTACCAATTGGTGTCTAATGAAAAACGGATTAACACCTTTACGTACATATCAATTATCCGTGCGATCACATTAGATGAGTATTTTTCAGTTTCGTAACGTGTCGCTAAATTCCACAAGACTTCTTTTTCCTGGAGTCTTGATAGCCACAGCAGCTCAGACGATTTTTTTGTCGACCGTGTTTGAAACTACATACCCGGCGATTTCTTTCAACCTGTACCAAGCTAGGGAAACTTGGTGTGGTAAAGTATTAACTCAGAAAACGTTAACTACAAGTGTAAGCGCCAGATGCTTGTCTACGTTCCAGCAATCCTGATATCCATAGAGAGACATTGCATACTTTAGCCGATGAAAATCTTCTGTCTTTGTTGACCGGAATTCGCAATTGTAATCGCACCGGATGTGCAATCGTGCAGTAGTTCTACGCGGCGCAGCTCACCACGCTAAATTGATTTGCCACCGGTACTTAGCTGCATGCGGAATCACGCTAGAGTATCGCAATCATTTTCAGTTTATTTTTTATGTATCTGTCTTGGCCTGAGAAACCCCGCAGTCAATCACTGCGGCGCTTTGCTTGCTGTGAATACGCTGGTGGTATGTGCGATATGCGCATATAATACCTTGGACTTACTATCGTATTAAACTGCAGGAGGGAATGCACTCGGATTTTGTCGCCATTAAGCCCTTTCATATACGTCTCTCTATGTTGATAATATTTCAGCTGTTGTAAACCTTTATCTGCCTGAGATTTCGCGCTCAAGCTTTACACGATGATGAACGATTTTCACTTTACTCTGTGTAAAAGTAGAGCGATTTAACCTGGATGTTGTTTTGATTATCATGAGACTACCATTGTTGAGATGATTTCGAATATTTTTGGGAATAGCACGTCCGAAATCAAGCTAGCAATTTCCTAGCCTGATGCAAGGTAGATGTTACCTTGACCATATTTTACTGTACGCCCTGTCAATAAAGTAAGTGTCCTTTACATGCCACTGTGCGGAAAGATCTCTGATGCATAGAATACATTTCTGCTTTTCCACTCAGAAGTAGATATACAAGCTGCTCTAATGCAGCTATTGTGTTTGCTTTATAGTTTTACCAGAAATCGATGAATCTAGCAAATTAACTGATTGCCCATAGATGTCTGTTATTTTTAAACCTACATAAAGTCTGTGATTATACGGCACTTTATCTGACATAAGAGTTAAATCCTGGAAACAAGATAATTAACTGCGGAACAGATAGCGTTGCTACAATTTCGCCGCATTGATCTTTTTTGCTTCGTTTCTCATCATGGACGTCAGATTCATCAGTCTCTTCCTAGTAGCCAATTTGAGGAAATCATGTATGATGAAAAACGTTTGTCCCAGTATGTATAACCCATGTCATTTGTACTTGATTCTCCGTTAACTGTCACGATTTCAGCACATGGCCGGTAATGCTATCAATGCTAGCACTCTGGCTGCTTACGTTCAACAGCAAAAGCTTCAAGCACAGTTACAGAGGCAATCACTGGAAGCATTACAACGTGGTGCTAGTGGGACAGACAATCGTTCAGCGCTGAATCTACTGAACGAACTTAATCTATCGAATGCCTCCAACGTGAATCAAAATGTATTATCCTCGGCGATAGCTCGTATTCGAGCTCTCAATACTGCGACGCCTACAGTTGGGGCCTCCATTCCTCAAGCGACTTTGCTCTCTGTTGCGGCACAACAACAACTATTAGCATCTGCCCTTCGATCTTCAAACGCTCAACTTTCTGGTACACTTTCGAGTTTACCTCAAGATGCGAACACTTCGGTGAGTTACATGCCTTGAATTTGGTGAATCATTTTAAGAGCCGCCGTCGTTAAGAGCTTGTTGTATGTTCTACCGGCTATTAGCTTCGCGCAAAACACGATTATGATTGTGAGAATCCGAGTCCAATTGTTGTTCTTGTTTATTTTCTTGACGTTATTTTATGAATATCTAATTTTTCGTTGGGCCTAAAAGATAAGTCTACTTACCAGTGAAGCTACTGAATGACGTCATTTTCAATACTGCCCGTTTAATGTCAAGCATCGTAAACTGGTTTATGTACCTGAAACTTAATTCACCCGCAACCATCCCCTTGACACCCTGGCGCAACTCTTCCCCAAGTGAGATGCGAACAATGCTACTGAACATGATGTTTAGAGGTGACATAGTCAAACCAATATTGAATCATTTTTTTATACATTTTTATCACTGTGTGGTGGTTCAGATGCGCATTTACCCAGAGGTCAGAATACTTAGTGTCGGCAACTTTTGATTGAAATCCTTTTATGGACTGTATCGTTTCGCTGACGTCACTCTGTTAAACAAAATTATGCTGGATTTTTTCATACTAGTGGTAACACAATTCCGACCACTGTAATTGTATCTGTTAGACCAATGCTGTTCATTTTTGTTATGCATAAAACACCGAATGGGCACAAATGACACATTTATATACGCACGATTACAAGAAATATGATATGTGTTGTCTATTGTGATCTTTCACAGAACTTGCACTCACAATACCTAATTGTTAACGAATGTTTAATGGAACATGTTATTCAGCCCATTTGGTTTGATTCGAATAGCTATTTTGTATGGTAGGCCTTAAAACCGCCAGCCTGAGAATAGAACAGCCACCTATATTTGGGACATCTCTCTGCGTTAGTACCCGCAATTCATTAAATTTGATTATTTCCAAGCTACTGCTAGCTCCCATTAACTTTCCCTTCAGGCTCTGCTTCAAGGACAACTCGGTGCTTTGGCACCTCGATTTTTGTCACAACAGCAGCAACTTCTCCAAGCGCTGCAGCAAAAGCAATTGCTCCAACAACAACAACAGCAGCAGCAACGCTTGCTAGCATCGAATCCATCTGACCAATCGCTTTTCCAGGCTCAGTTAGCCGCAGTTCTACAACAACAACAAAGGCAACAACAACTTGTTCAATGTCAATTGCAACAACAGCAGCACCAACAACAACTGGCAGCTTCTGCTCTTGCATCTGCCGCCGTGCAGCGTCAACAAGCCCCACAGGATCCTTCCGGCAATGTGTAATCGATTATTATTTTCTTATTTACTTACTGTTGTATATACAAATAGTTGAATTCATTGAGTATTTGCTTGATTCTGGTTTTTCTACATTCCGTGGTTCTGTTTTGTGCAACTGAATGCAAGCAGAAATGGCGATATCAACTTGGCAAACAAGACGAAAACTAGTTGGTTCAAGCTTCATTGTTTTCCTAATTCATATTTGCCGTTATAAAGCTAGTGATGGATCTCGCTTGTGAGACGTTAACATTTTACTGGAATCTTTACTTAAATAGCGTTCCTCTATTAGGTTCCAACACAAAAGTTCGCTCACGGATATCACTGATGTTCCTGGGGCTAAATCCGCCTTATTTGAAATTGTAAACCGTTTTATGGCTCAGTAGATTGTAAGTTGAACCCGTATTTGTCACCTGCTGCGATTAGATTTCGTTTGTAATCACTGTATGCTAACGCGCCTGTTATAAAATGCTCCATTCGCAGTGAAAAAAGAATTATTATATCCGGTTAAATACACTACTTAATATCCCCGTTACTTGACGAGGGTTCGTTGCTTGCAAATAGGAACAAATAAACTGATTAATCAATGCATCTCTTGGACGGAAAGTTTGTATTGACAATGCAGGTGGAACGACGCGTTTGGGAATGTGTCGCTTCACTCGTCCATAATCAGTTTCGCAGCTCGGCTGGAAAGGGAACTTGCGATCTTGGTACGTATCTAAGTCTCGCTAATGTCCAAAAGTAGAATTTTAATTCACGACGTTCGCCCAAGTTGAAGGAAAAGTCGAGCACTGGTGGTTAGGCATTGCGGTTTGGTTCACAGGGTGGACGAACGCGTTGTCGTGTACGTAATAGACCCGCATTCGTGAAATGAGTGTTGCTTTCATTTCGGTTGAAGTATTCGAGTTGGCGATTCGCGTGTGTGTATCACAGTCTAACAGTTCATCACTTGGTGATAGTGCTGATCCGCGCGACAACGCTTTCGGTTTCTTATCGGCGTATTGCCGGTTACAATAGCGACACCTTGCTTATATGTTGAACCACAGTCGGAGCACTTGAGCGAGATGGCCAGATTTGACCACTCGGTTTGATCACGATCCTTTCATCCAGCGAACTCAAGCATGTGTTAATGTGGCGTGTAATTTGTGGCTGTGTATGAGATCTGAACAAACCAAGGGCATTAAAGTTATACTTGTATGCCACCTGTATAGGGTTCTTACAAAGAACCACGATGGTCAAATACAAGAATCACAAAGTGATTCTTGACCAAGCGCTCGAGGCGCTTATAAAAAGCCCAATATATTATGGTGCTCACACCCCCATTCTTTACATGGTCAATCCTTTTAAAGAAAGAAAAAAAAGTTGCCAATATATAATGGTCATTTACAAGCGCCTCGAGCGCTTGGCCAAGAATCACTTTTTGATTCTGTATTTGAACATCGTGGTTCTTTGTCAGAACCAGACAATAACGAATACTTCGCTTTGGGATTTAAAGCGAAGCGAATATTCGCTTCGCCATTGCGACGTGCACTTCGGATATTCGCTTTGATACTATTCGCCATTGCGAAGGGCAGTTAGGGCACTTCAAAAATTCACTTCGCTCCAAAAAAGTGACATTCGTTATTGTCTGGTCAGAACCCTATACAACAGTGGCATACAAGTATAACTTTGTTTTACCACCTTGCCACTGTTTCTAGGCTCACTGAACCTAATCTTACTGTCTCCACCAGACGACGGCAAACAACCAGAAACTGGTAGTGGTGTGTAAGGGACCACCACAATACAAATGAAGGTCAGATATATGATAGTCAAGAAGGCTTCTACTTCGTCTGTTCGTACCAACTCGCTAGCCAATTCCTTAGTTCCCGTAACAACTTGGATCGCAAACTCCAAGTTACAAAGGAAATTGAGTCGAAAAAATGGACACTTCCATTCTTGGACTGTCTCCCGCGAAAGCAAATTGGGAAAATGAGCACTATGGTCTATCGTAAGCTAATCGACAGGGTTGTGGTACTCCTCGGCGCACCCCCAAAATGTATTTAATTCCGTTGCGAAATCGCTGTTCTACAAACTTGAACACTTGTGCAGCGATGTCGCCCATAAAAAGCGAGGCCATCAAGAAGTTAGTCGTCGGCTTGCTGATCATGTTTACCATAAGAGCCTAATTAAACGCCAACTGAAACCCAGCACCAAAAACGGAAAAAGTTTGGTACGCAACAGTTTCTATACTGTACTGTTTCTATACTATTCACTTTCTATATACGTTAAGGAAGCGTCAGAGTGGATAAGTTGAATTTTGAATAACACAGGTATACGATTAACGTATAAAAGGGGTCGAACGTTCCGGCCCTTATTGACGCATCTCAAGGATAAGACTAACGAATTGCGTATATAATATCAACTGCAAGGGTTGCTTGGGAGTATATATCGGGTAAACATCCAGAGAACTCAGTACTAGGATAAGTGAACCCAAAATCGAATCGGTAAGCAACCACGCATTTCCAGTGAACATCAGTCACTAATAAGAGGTTCAGCACTAGCTGGACACAGGTCACAGCGTTGATCTTGATAACGTAGAATTCCACAATATAGCACCCGGTTCTGCAGCTGATAAACATTAACGTGCGTAACCCTTAGTGTGCGCACCGAGTACGCAATCGAGCTAATCTGTCAGCAGATGTCATTCACACATGCCACGACCAAAACAATTGTGGGATGATACGGCATATAGGGGTGGTGGTGCGTCCGTTGATATTAATCGCGCCTGTCTATCTTAACGAGCGCAGAACCCACCACGAGGTGTGCAGTTCTTAACCAGCTTAGGGTTGGTTAAATGAATGGTATTTAGGCTTGACATTCTTTAGCTCATACCTGCTCGAAGAACGCCTGGTTCTTTTGAGTAGGGTTGCTGCTTAGATATTTTCGTTTGCATGCTTTAAGTTTTTCTACCTGATTTCTCTTGTCCAGTGAATCGTCACTGGAATCAAAAACATTTAGCGAAAATCGATGTATTTGTCTTTGTTGCGCTTTAAATTGTTCTACCTCGTGTCGTCACCTGATGCCTTATAAACATTTGATTGTTCTGATCTGGTTTCAGTCATTTGTATTTCTGTCGCGTCTAAGCTGAATAAAATAAGAAGGATGATTCGTCTGAGATAACCATTTTTGTTGTAGTCGTTCCACACACTAAACTGTTTTAAACACGTCACGAATCAGAACGCAAGAACAGGTTTGTAGGGAGTCCATAGGCGGAGAAGCTTTTGAAAAACTCTTGGGCAAATTGAATTGTATTTTTGGGTTTGTTCATCAGCAATGCCTGAACGAAATCTGACAATATTTCATTCACTTCAGGGTGATTTCTCAAATATAACATGTAGTCTGCTTTGATTTCTTCCTGTAAAACGGAATGTGGAACAAAATAAATCCATTTTCACCTCATACGAACGATGCTGTTCTAATTACTTGATATTTTTGTTCTATGGACATTATTTTTTCGTTAATAGGCCAGTGCATGTTCGCTTACTTCAGTAATATAGGTTATGGAATTTCATATACTATACAAGGTGTTAGCCCGTCAAAGTTATTTTCCCATTTTACAACCTGGAATGATGGGGGTCAAGAACACGTCATAATCTTTTAGTTTGCAAACTTCATTTTACAATGGCTTGCTTACGCGCACAAAGAGTAAGTATGTTACCTGATTATTAAGGTGGTTTTGCGACTGAAAATCCATTAAAAGTTACTAGAACGCTGCGTCTCATGAGACAGACAACGTTTCGCTCCTGATACAGGAGTGCATCTAACGAAGGGTGGTTAAAGTTACAAAAGTTATGTTTAACTGGTAATAAGACTCGATCAACCGGTAATCACTGATCCGGGATTCTGCTCATCAAAATACTGAAATATACAATACGCAGGAGGGGAACAGTGAATAGTTTTTGTCCATTTACACACGTCGTTTTTATTCATTTTTTTACCTTAATGTTTATTATTATCCAACAAAAATTAATGTCGGGGAAATAGCTATGATGCACTCTTTTCATTGATGTCGGTTCATTGCCATCGTTTCCAACGTGTCGCGCCAAACGCTCCTCTTACACTTCACCCTGACAAGCGCACCCGTTTAACCTTTTCAAGCCACTCTTCCAAGTTATGGCTTACCACCAGCCACTTTTCCGGTAGGTACCAGCCCTAGAATAGAGCCCTCGGCGTGATAACCGTTCAGGTTTCGTGCACAGGACGCGCCCCAACCAGTGGAGACGACGTCGGTTAATGGCTGCCTGAAGGCTAGTGCCGTTGCTTCCTAAGACGCGGCGCCTGACCTCAGAGTTGCAAACGTGGTGTTGCCACCTTACGTGAGCAATCCTTCGCAAACAACGTTGGTCGAAGACCTCCAGCCTCCTAACGTCTTCTGCGCTAACTGTCCAACATTCGAACCCTGAAAGCAATACTGTACTATTACCGAGGTGTGCACATAGATTACACAATCAGGTTTGTCGCACCTGTATACCAACTAAACTATTAGAGGATTACACGGCATGCCGGGGTCTGTATCAGTTTCTCTTCATTTCGTTTGTTTATCACAAATAACTCAGGATTGGCCAGCTTAGTGTGATACTAAATCTGATACCTGTTTATAATGACAACCTTGGTCTGTCAAAGTTTCTGTGTCAGAAGAGAAGCGTTACCGAAAAAACAGTTGTAACCGATTCTTTGCAAATTTTGTTTCCATGATTACCGATCGTTCTAAAATATATTCAAGTTATTTGAGATTTGAGATACTGAATAGGATAAATAAAAGGAGAGGGGAATTGATGACTAACTGAAATATTCAGTGGTTTTGTTGTTCGCATATGCGTTCGACGTCATTACACCTGTTGCAGCACGTTAGTTTTCTTGCTATGGATTAACAATTCGGATTAGACATTTCCATATCCTACCAGGGTAGTTGTTGGTGCTCCGGGAAGCAAGCTTTGACCTGTACCCGATTGGAATAGTATTAACACCTATCTTAATCACGTTTGTGCACCTACGTATAATCTAACTAGAAAACTAACATCGACATAATAAATCGGTTTTGCTGAGATACAAAACAAATACAAAACAAACTAATCTATTGCACGGAAAATTAATTCGCGGGAAAAGCAGTAAGCAATATGATTAGGCGTTTACCTTTCTGTCCATGAATTTAGAAAACAGTTCCATGTCGTCGCGCCACAATAATGGTTCTCTCGGAATCACTGGCGTTTCAAGATATTGAGCTGCAGCGCATAAAGTGTATTGATTCTTACCATTCATGTGTCGACCGGGGACTTTGGTCACCTTCATTGTTATCGGGGACCCGGTCTGAATCTTGAGTGCAAGGTGTCTGGGTAAAAACGAAGACATAAATATATAACTCGGTCATTAAAGTTCTGATCGAAACCACACCGAAATCAGCTATATTAGTTTGCGTTCATATCTTCCCGACTGTTGATATGGCATTTGTTCTACCCGTTTTATTAGTATATGCCCACACAACTCTGTCTATCCACACTCAAGCCTGAAGCCATATAAATTATTACGACATTACAAAATATATATACTTTAGACAAATCACACCTTAGGTGACAATAAAAGAATTATTGATAACAACATGACTTCAGCTTGTTCTTCTTTACATGAGTGTTAATGCAGACTAAAGGTTAATTTCGCTCTTTGACGATACTACTCGCATATAGATTATTTTGTTATTTCGAGTTATGCAGAGTAGAGAGCTTATCGAGAGTATTGTTCGTGTTTTGATTGAGATAATCTCCTCTGTTGACCCGGAACGAGCAGAATCTCTTATTGATCTGAGTTCAAACGCCCGGTTCCATATTAAAATGCGTCCTGTTGAACTAGCAATATTCGCAGCCTTGGTAAATAGTAATGAAGATAACGTCCAGTTCGCAGCGAAATAATCATGGACTACTTAATCTTGAAAGGCAGACACCAACTAAATAAGCAAGCGAAAACGTGCTGGCCATGCGGAATTACATGAAAGCATTTCGGACATCGCTTGATAAAAGTTTGCTGGACATTTTGAAAGGATAGTGACGTTTATTTAGCCTATGTACATTTTGCATAGTGTTATATTACATTTTCAACTCAAAATTTGAATAAGTGAATTTTTGTTTACTAGACACTATAAGCGATCAATCGAACAGTGAAAGTTTACTTGAATGAAATTACGGATACATTTTTTGGTGCTCACAGCCCCATCTCTTACTCACCACTACTGGTTTCTGGCTGTTTGTCGTCATTAGGTTGAGACAGTAAGATCAGGTTCAGTGAGCCTTGAAACAATGATATAGCGGTAAACAAAGGTATACTTCTATGCCAATGATGACGGCAAAGAGTCAGTAACCGGTAGTAATGTGTTAGGAATTGTAATGTGAGCACCAAAATATATTGGTCGTTTATAAGCGACTTGAGTTCTTGGCCAAAAATCACTCTGTAAATCTGTATTTGAACATCGTGGTTCTTTGTAGGAACCCTATTTAACGTTGGCATATGTAACTGTGTTAGTGAACACAAATACATTGACCTTGACACTTCTTCCGTTCACACTGCTATTCTGTACCGTTGTACACGTTTTGGCTACCGCAGTAAAATCTTCACTGTCCGATGTGTTTTCTAATACCTCCGTAGGACGTTATTGTAATAGGCAGTCTACTACAAATTAGTGAGCCAAATGTGATACACCAATCCTTCATGTACTACATGCATTCTTCGTGTATTTTTCCGGTACGTCAATTTTCCCGATTTAAATCAGCGTTATGTTTTTAGGTAATTTTTTACATCCTATTATCGTGCATTTTGCATCGTTTTCTCCTAACCATTTTTGTAGTTATGAATTTCATTCTGTTTAGCATGGCCGATACTAAACGCGTTATACTGTCCTCAACGGTCACCACAATACTCAGTTTCATTCCACAGGACCCTGAGTATTGGTTTTATATTTTAGAAACTGAATTCAGTAATAAACGTCTATTTGATCGCTCAGGCATGTTTTCGCACCTAACACAGAAATTCCGCGCTGATGTGTTGATACAGGTTCGCAACCAAGTTCTTGCTGCCCCGAAGGTAACCGCAGACCGTGATTTCCCACACGGTCTCGTCTGAACTATCTAGGGTACAACAGCTGTTTGATAGCTTGGAAGTTGCCAACAAAAAGCCATCTACCATACTAACGGAGATGCGCCACCTGTTAGGAACATCGCACATGGACGAGTCTGTATTGAATGATGTATGACTCTAGCGACTTTCTGATATGTGCAAGCCATGTTGGTTGCTTTAAAAAGCACTCCAGTGTCTGAACTAGCGGAAATGTCGGACAGCATCGCAGAACGCATCCATTCCCAGACAGCAGATGCACATATTTCCGCAGTGACCACTGGACGACAACGCGCATGGGGTCACTAAAATGAAGACAGTAATCCGGACTTACTTACTGAGGTTGCAGCTTTACGCATTGAGGTTCGAAACCTCACCCTAAACCGTAAGCCACGATTATGCAGCACATCCCGCTAACGCTCGAGTAGCCATACTCGGTTGGCCGTTTGCCGGATACACCGGAAATACGGCGATGATGCACGACTTTGTATTAAACCTTGTTAGTATAGCATGTCGCATGCGAAAAACTCGAGCCAACATGTAAAGACGACCGTCGTCGTCAGCCCGAAGCGGTTGTATCGTCTTTTCTTGTTCCAGGTCTACGTTTTCTGGTTGACACATGTGCAGAAGTGACCGGTAGACCCATGCGCAACGTCTAGCCCGATAAGCCAACTCAAGGGCAAAGACTGATCGGTTATAACAACCTACAATCAACGCTCCTTGACTCTTGATTTAGGTCTGTGATGGGAATTTCCCTGGACTTTTACAACCGCTGCGGTTCCGTTTGCAATCTTCGGCGTTGATTTTTTACACTAGTTTGACCTCTTTGTCGATTTTCGGCGCGCGCAGCTGATAGATGGGACTACTAGCCTAAAGGTTATCGGTACCCCGATCAGAGAAGCAAGGATTTTCCCGGTTTTGAGTTTTGGTTACTTAGAACCACGTTATGGAAATTTGTTCGCGAAATATCCGAACTTGGTCCAATCATCATCTACTTCCCTACTGTCGTTCACTATACCAGTAGAACACCACAACACGACCAGTTGTACTCCGGTTTACGGACGACCGAGGCGATTATCGTCAAAGAAGTTGCAGATCGCTCAAGGATTTCCAGCACATGGTAGAATTAGGCTTTATACGGCTATCTAATAGCCTCTGGTCCTCTCACCTGCATATGGCCCAGAAGAAAATCATGAACGATTAGCGCCCGTGAGTTGATTACCGTAATCTGAACTAAGAGACGGTGCCCGATAAGTACCCCATTCCGCATATTCAAGAATTGGCAGCCACTATACACGGGTGTACCATTTTCAGTAAGGTGGACCTTGTTCGGGCGTACAACCAAATCCCTGTAGCCGAAGCAGACATCCAGAAGACGGCCATTACCACGCCGTTTGGACTCTACGAATTTGTGCGTGTCTTTCGGTCTACGTAATGCGGATCAAAGCTTCCAACGATTTATGGATCAGGTTTGTAGAGGCTTCGATTTTGCTTACGTCTATTTTGATGATGTACTAGTCGCTAGAACCTTCAACGAAGACCATATTCGTCACCTGGCTGCACTTTTTTATCGTTTGTCCGGTCATGGGTTTACGACCAAAGCGAACAAGTGCAGTTTTTGTCAGACCGCAGTTGATTTCCTAGGTCATAGACTCTCGGCTTCAGGTATCGAACCACTGGAATAAAATAAGAAAAGAATCCTGATCTTTCAAGAGCCCAGCAGCTTTAAGGATCTCCGGCGATTTCTTGGACTAGAGATCTTCTCCCCTCGTCTCTCAACCATTAAACGATTTGCTCTGTGTTAACGCTAAGTCGTTAATTTTAATGGACGAAGCCTAATTAGCATTCACATCGCTTAAGAAGCATATCACCTAGATCGCATCCATGAAACGTTATAGGCCCGATACGCCACTGGCACTATTCACTGACGCATCCGCCGATTCAGTGGGTGGCAGTGCTACAACAATGTTGATGTGTCATGGTTCCCGATATCGTTTTCCTCGAAGCGACTTCAACTGGTATAGCACATTCGGCCGAAAACTATTGGCAATATATCTGGGAGTCAAACATTTCCACCACATTCTGGAGGGCAGACAGTTTACCGTGTTTACTAATCATAAGCCCCTAATTCACTCAATGAGCAGATCTGCGGATAGGAAAGAGACGAGACACCTGAATTTTGCCAGTCAATTCACACCTGACTTACTACACATCTCAGGTGCCCGAAATCCTGTCGCGGTTGCACTCTCCAGAATACGCGTGATAGAGTTGCCATCCTCTCTCAACCTCAGAGAAAATTGCTGCAACGTAAGCTGTCGATGCTGAAATCGCACAGCTCAGAGATTCCTCTTCTCTTGACACCAGACCACTATTCTTGCTTGACGGCCCGATAGATATGCTTTTCGACGTATCGCAAACAGCCCCCCGATCGTTTATCACGTCTGCGTTCAGACGGCGAATGTTTGATAACTTACGTAAACATTCTCATCCTGACATTCGTACTAGCGTTAACCTAATTACAGGTAGATATATCTGGCCGAAAGCCACTAGGGACGTTCAACAATAGGCTAAAGCTTGCGGTGTGGTTGCTCGGGTATTGTTAAAACGGACCGAGGTTCCCATTTTGGTGGCGCCTTCAGTAAATTGCTGGCTACTCTGGGTTTCCAACATGACCAAACTACTGTTTACCACCATGCGGCGAATAACATAGTGGAACGGTTGCATAGACAACTCAAGGCCGCGCTAATGTCGCACGGAGATACTGACTGGACGGAAGTCCTACTGATCTTCCACTTAGGTCTAAGATCAACTTTTGACATTCCCTTGCAACCTACTGTCGCCGAATTGACATTCGGCCGTATCATCGCTTTACCTGGTGATTTTGTCGCCTGGGCTAGGCAATTACCATTTACCTATTGAGATTACGTAGCGCGCTTGCGACATTATATGAGCCGTTTCTGCCTACCACACCCGCGGCTTTAGACCAAACTGTACCACATTCCAAAGAATATGGCACATTGCCAGTATGTTTTTCTCCGAAATGACATGATAAAACAACCTCTTTACCATTTTTATGCTGGATCGTTTATGATAAATCTCTCGGTTTCCTTAAACGGTTGTTATTGGCAGCGACTGCACAAATGACACTGTCACGGTTGACGGAGTCAAACTGCTGTTAATGGACGATACAGTTGAGCCGATAAATCCGCAAGTCCGACCGACAACCTCAGCACCACTGGTAATAACTGTTACTATAAAACTGATAACTCAGAGCCCGCCATCACAACAACTAGGCGGTTCTGAAGTCTTTTCGGCATTAGACGCCTAAAACGGCAGTTTTTGAACCAGAGAATTTTAACGTAAATCTCGATAGCTGGAGTGCGTGATCAGAATCTAAACAATTGTTCCAAAAGGAGTGACAGTCATGCATGAAAAATCTGCATCGGCACTTATTGAGATATGGCTGACCTGTGTCCACGGATAATCATCGTTTGGCAAACACCAAGTTGCACACTATTATTTTGCTTGAAAAATGGGCTATAATTAAATAGTCTGTAATTAGTGTGCACATAGGTTCAGAAAAATTCATCATTGTCTGTCCGATGAGGATGGAGACTGAATGCACCACCGACTCGTGACTCAGTAACCTCTGGGAAGCCAAGGTGAGTATTCAATTACCCGGCTTGAATAACAAAATATGAAACTTTTGCGCATTAATAGTTTACTGATTTCTTCGTGCTACCCATATGCTTGTGGAAAAAAATAGCATCGGGATGGTGAGAATTCACTTCTTCTCGGAAGACAATTGAATGCGCGTTTGTAAGTTGATGGATTTTAGGGCATGCAATCTTTATTATATCAATCTATTTAATTGAAAATTTCTTATTTTCTATGAAAATCTAAGCATATCAGCATAGTTTGTTTGCGTAAAATGAATTACTGTAAACATTATGCTCAAAGACCGTATATTTGCTTAAATCCATTTAGTGTTGTAATTTTCGAATTAATTAACGTCTCTTCGAGCAAATAATGAAATGCTTTAGTTGATGATGATAAATTCATGTGTGAGTATTCAGTACGTATGATGAATTATAATAAATTGATCATATTTGCACTCACCCATCATCTGTGAAGTAGGTTTGCCAGGACAATGGAATTGGACTATAGGAATTAATAATTCTTTCTATGCCACGTAAATTGATTTCTTCACTGTCTACCAACAGGGTTCTATCGCCCAAGTCAGTCTACAATTTTCAAAATTTAAAACAGTTGAAATACGTATTCCACAACACTCGGAAAGCCTTCAGCATCCAACCCAACTGTTTCGAATGGTATTTGAAATCCTTTTTTTATCATCAGTCGCTGTAAAATTAGATTCGCTCCCTCAGAAATAAAATTTTCCAGACATTTTTGACTGTACATATAATGCACATGTTGAACTTGACCGTTTTCCATTATTTCTTTTTGAATTTCGAATCCATCGTCTGTTTTTGATAATGTACTCCGTTTGTAACATGTTCTGTCTTTGAACTGTTTGTGATCAAATTAAAATGAACGCTTTTTCTCACTGTTAATGCCTCAGTTAGATTTTGTGTTATCGTTTCAAGCTTTTGTGTTACTTCAGCTTCAAGGATGTTGGCAAAACGCATTTCACCAACGGATCCTTCACTGTGGGCTGACACGCTGATAAGATTATTTCCACCATACATAGTTGAGCATCTGTCAATTTTGCACTGAAAAAATCAACTAATAATTTCTTACATGATAATTTCCCACAGCTTCCCCCATAGATGTATGACATTCCAATATATCTTCATAGGATATGCTTTTAATATCTTCATCAGCTGTTTACTTAGTTCATGGATAAAATATAGTAACTTATTGAATCTATCAATGCTGAAAAAAATTCTGTTGATGCAGTGACTTTTTCAGCATCTGTAAAGTAGTGTGTGAGGGGTTTTCTTATATTTTCACTGTCGTATTCTGTCATTTTGTATTTCCGCTTTTAGTAACCATGACAGCTAGTTCAAGTTCAAGTTGCACTGGGCTGAAAAAATTCAAAAAAATGTTGCTAATAGCCGATCGCGCGCTCAGATTTCCTTTGCGGTATGTGATTGAGCACCCGGTACTTCGATATTGAGTGAGTTCGTACGTTTCGCACGTCCTCGTTTCCGGATAAGTAAAGTAGGGGTTCAGTTCAGTTCAGTTGCATAGGATAGTAAGTGGCTAACGAGCCAATCGAGCTTCAAGAATTTCTTTCGATAGAAAGCTGCAGACAAGCAACCACCACTGCCAAAGCGTTTTTTCTTATTGTGCTTTGGATATCCTCGACGATCGCGACGCTAAGAGATTATCCGGGTTGTGGTTAGGACGCACATCGTTATGAATGATGCTGGAAAAATATAAATGAATTGCGCTTCACCAGTACGGTGAGAGGTCAGCTAGAGAAGAGTTGTGTATTTGAAAAAACAGCACTGTAGAATTTTTTTACCAGACAACGCTAAGAAATGATGAACTACCTTATCATACATAGCAATTAGTGGGAGTATTCAGTTAAAAGCTTACCCCAGATGCGGTCAAAACCGTTCTAAAACTCGCAACAGAACTGCAGGATATAAGTTCTTCTGAGAACGGGTTCCAGAAATTTACCACTTTGATGCTGAAAAAGGTTTTTCCTGGAGTCTAGTCTACATCGCACCAAAGTAAGTTTGAGTGAATGTCCGCTGGTGCCCGGCTCGTGTCTCAAGGCGTAAATGAGAAAAATCTAGTGACTTCAGGCGTGCAACGTAAGGTTTCCCTCGCTGACCCTCAATCTTGCTAGTTGCGGGACGCTGTACGCTTTCTATTCACCAGCACTAAATTAGTCTGTTAATCTCTGTTCAAACGTGTTTCGAAGGTCTGAACATTTTGTGAATTCTCTTCGATTCTGAAAAAACGGTGTGCTTTCAAAGTCAGCAAATTACATACCAGTTACTCTGTCGTTCATTGTTTCCAAAAAGCTCGAAACGATCGTGGCGAACAAACTGAACACATACCTAGGAGAAATCGAGCTAATTTCTAGAGCGCAGAACGGCGTCAATAAGGTTTATCCCTGTCTTATTTACAACCTTCTTACTCTGGGCGATTTGACTAGAGTAGTAGATGTTATGGATTCAATCTTATTAGTGTAATTCAGTCTATAGAATGAATTTTATCATGCAAACCACAACGATGCATACAAATTTTAGCATGCTTATGAGATTCTCCGTCTGATAAGCTTCTTAATTCTAAACTTACTCATGTATACATATAGTGGATTTGAATTTGAGCTACAATATTTTCACTAGCATAAGTCACCTATTACGATGGGTGTAAAAGGCAGAATTTCAATTATTTTATTAAAAATCAAACGTTATAATCTCCTGCATTTTGTTCATTTTTTATCGTTTTGAAGTTATTGGATTTTGGGTCAACATTTTTGCATCTTTATTTGGCCGTTCGCGCGCAGTTGAAGTTGTGACATTTAGCTGTATTTGTTGCTATTGAATATTCGTTGTTTTTGGATTCAGTACGAAACGGAATAATTGAGGTTTGCTATTTTTATTGAATAATTATTTCGTTTCAATAGTACCGTATTGTCCCACGTATTGTCTTGTCAATATTTTGGTGGGCTTGGACCCGTGACTCGACCGTTCATTAGACTCATTGGTGCCTATACCGCGACTGAATACTTTGACTTTGAACTCGAGTGTCCCCGGACCGTACTGGCGGTTACAATGGGCATATAATCTATTTAATTCAATTTTAATGGTCTAAAAAGCATATAGCTTGACAAAAATCACAGAATTATATGGGAATTACGAATAACATTGTTAGAAAAACGGGGTTTGTTTGCTTACTGAGCAGTTCAGGTATCGAGTAAAAATCCATTGGACAGAAACTGTTTTCAAAGTTCAAAGCTTCTATGGTGTAAAATATATAGGTTCAAACTTTGGATTGGTCAAAATGAAATTGTTCAAATTCGATTTGAATATATCCAAGTTGGGGGAATGTGCAACATTACATGGTAGAGAGTTCCAAGTAAAGCATACACGTACAGAATAAAAGTACCTTCGACAGTTTAGTCTCGAGTCGGGAATAAGTATTGTATAGTCGTGACTTCGGCTGGTTCTGGGTGGTAGTCGCGTGAATAGTTGATTTCGGGGATGGTTGGGGATATGCAGTATATTGAACATAAGTATCAAATCACCTCTAAGACGGCGGTAGAATAGATTGAGACTTGCAATATGATCTTCGTATTGTTTGTGCTTCAAACCGCGTACGAGCTTGGTGGTCCGATGATATATTCTCTGCAAGAGGCTGATGTCCTTCTATAGCCAGGGTGACCACGCCTGAACCCCATGCTCCATGGTCGGCCTCAGCTCCATGTTTGGCACACATTGACTGTAACTCACTAAGGTCCCAAATGCAGAAGGCAATTTGTTGCTAAGTGATTTCGCTATATGTGGAACAATCGTTTCAAGTATTTTGTGAAATCCTTGAATTAGAACATATTTTAGTAAAATCTTGATGACTCCTTAGACCTTTATAGTTTTATGGAACATAACCATATTTCCTAACCTCACGAGTCAATACATCTCAGACAAATTTGAAATACTTGTATTTTAACTGATTTAAAATAATCATTAGGTAACTCAATCTACTTTTGTTTGTTATATTATTTGTATTTCGCATATCGGTAAAATGTTTTTGTTAACAAACAGCCAGAAACCGATTGTGGCAGGTAAGTACGGGGGAAATGAGCCACACCTCACTTTGTTCACCCAAAATGGCCTCAAGTGCTTGAACGGGAATCTCTATGTGATTCTGTATTTAAACATCCTGATTTATTATAGGAACGCTGTTATCAGTAGTGCCAAAGTCTAACTTCATTTTTTTATATTTTTATGGACACAATAACTTTGTGTACAACATGTATGACCAAACAATTTTTTATCATTTTCATTGTAATGAATAATTGTGATTAAAGCATACACTGTTTCATATCGACAAGACACCATTGCTTCCCAACTATTTGTGTAAATGGTTTATTTGAATACAACTCTCCATATCAGCTCTGATTAGCGGATTCCTTTTTCTGTGATGTATTGTGCAAACCGAGTCGATCGAAACACTACCACAGAACAAGTTCTATACTTTTAAACTAAAGATTATTGTGAGTAGTTAATTTCTTATTCTTTTTTAATTTTTTCTTAATTTCATGAAGCGTTTATATCCTCAATCTGTATTTTAAATTCGTTTAGTAATAAATAGCAGTGTCTTGATTTTTTAAACATTTTTTTTAATTTTAAAACATTTTATATTTATATTTACACTATTTCATCACATTGTCACAACTAGTCGTGAACTCAGTTGATGTGTATCACATAGTACTTTCTGAGTTGGGTATGGTAGCATTCAGGATCTAGTTTCCATAAGTAGATACCAATTTCGAGACTGGAATTTGTACAATCAAGAATGTAATGTCCAGCTACGCTGTTTGATGTTTATCTGAAACCGTCGCTTCTAAAGCCGCTGAAATGCTACTACAGTAGTTTGGCTGAAAATACTTATGAGGTATTAGGTTCCATTTTTGAATTCGCATAGAGCTGCGCTAGCTGAAATGATTTTCGCAAGTATTACATGCGATGAATCAGAAAAGAACAATAAAAAGCATGTTCTGTAGACCAGCATTTGAAAGCAATTCAGCATTCGTAAAATTGACAATTCTCGATACGTTCAAAATAATGTGGATTTTTCGTAACTGGAAAACATTCAGCTTCCGTTCGTTTAACACGTGTATAGTCAAAGTTTCATTGTTTATAGTAGCACGTTTAGTACGCACGCGCTATGTACAATCATTTCCGTCTTCACACTTATCTTACAGTTGCCCCAGACACGAGAGCTCAAACGAGAGGAGATTGCAGCTGCCCTGCCAAACCGCGTTTAAATCTCGTTGACTAGCGAGGGGTTATCCGCAATGTGTGAATCAAGAATTGTGAATTGATGCACTTGTTGAAGCTGGTTTATCTTAACACTGATGATGGGAGTCAATCAGTCCACCGACGATAGAGTCTGGTCTCGCTCATGCTATTTATTGACCAGGCTTAGAATGCCTCGGATAAGCAAAAATGAGAATTGTATGCATGCTGACGATAAACTGTCTATTAGAGATGGGAGTTGCTCTATGAAGTGAGCAATAATGGCTCAATCGTCAGCAAACAGCAGATCAGAGATTAGCATGCCCCAAAACTTTGGTTGTGCTCTCAATCTGTTCAGCCTAACAAGCTTCCCATCATATCGTGTTCTTAGGCGAAACCTTCTGTTATCGACCTGGAGGCGTGTTTTAGAAGCACTGAAAAACATATCGGCCATGCAAGAGCTAGAAAATATACCTTTTTACCGCTCTGGCTGATTTTAAAAGCTAATGAACTGCAGCTGATAAATTTGATTGAGACTTTCATGCCAGAGTTGGAATGAATAACTTTGAGCAGTTTTTGAAGGTAGTCTCGGCGAAACTCGAAAACTATAAAATGTACTGATCCTTTCATACAAAAGTGAAAAGAAATAACGAGTTTGAGTGGTGTTTAATGGCAGCCCATAAGCTTGAGCCTTTTTAAAAGTCCCCCAGGCTAAATTCGTTGAATGCTTTCATTAGATCTATAAGAACTAAGTAAAATGGCATAGGCTGTTTTCAAAACTTTTATTATTTTTGTATCAGGATAAATATCAAGTTTACGTTTAGGCTTCCCCTGCGACGTTTCGCAGTAACCTATCAGCTAAAACGTATAGCCCGATTTGTAAGTCTTTAGAAAACACTTTGCCTACAATATTTAGAAAAGAAAATTCCTTTGTAATTGTCGCAATCGCTCCGATTACACTTATTTTTGAAAAGCGTGATAATCTTGGTATCTCGCTTCGAATGTTTGACGCACAGCTCCTGCTAATAGATGAAGTATCTTAATTAATGCTTTGCTACAGTAATTGATGATCTCAGCAGTATTTACGTTGTCACCATGGACCTTTTAACTCGCTAAACGGTCGGTTGTTCTGTTTAGCTCATTAAATGTTGGAGAATTATCTCAGAATTTAATGGTTGGTGATCTCTATGTATTTTCTAGTGAATATTATTCAAAAGTTCTGTCCATAGAGTAGAAAGTATATAACGGATTAACCTATCTTTTCATCTGCTAGAATTGATAGATAATTGGGTTCACACATATTGACCTAATATAACCAGTTCCGAATTTTTAGACCAATGGCTTCTTTTTATCTCATCATGAAAATCACCAGTATCCACCGCTTTTTAAAGCCCAGGATGAGTTCAATCCAATAGTCATTTAGAAACCGCCTAGATATCTGTTGGACTTCATTTCTAGCTGACGAAGCGGGTGGACTTGATATGTTGAGCTTGGTTTTGAAAACTTAGACAAATTGCGCGTAGCAATCATGTATATTTTCGACTTAGCAGACAATTTGGTGCTGTGCAAATTAGTATGCTGATGATTCAGTTTAGCACAAACCAGTGAATGGTCATTGTCGCAGTTTGCAAATAAATATGATTTGGTTATGACTTTGCTTTTTATGTTACAGAGCCTAACAAGATTTGGATCTAAGTGATGCCAACGCTTCGATCAAGGATGATTACGACAGACTTTAGTTTGTTGCCTTGTTTAAGAGAATGTGTTAGTGACACGCTGACTGAACTCTTTTCATAGTTCTGAAAGGTGTTGTCCAGTTTTATTTGTTCTACATACTCCAGGCGTTTTAATACAGTGTGGCCAAGACTAACTCAGTACATAGGCTCAAGTAATTAAGATAGGGATTGCTCCACCTAAACTCAACCTCAAAAAATGACTTCATACTTTTGAACCGGAAAACAAGAAGATATTCTGCATCACTCAACAGTGGAAGCAACAGACAGTTTCCAGGTGTGTAATAAAAGCTCCATGCTCTGCTTTTATTACCAATGTTTCAGCGGTCGCACTTATCAATAAAATATACCATTGTACTTTGAACCAAATTCAGTGTTCTAGAGGAACTGGTAAGTCAGACAGCAGTTACTGTTCCCCACTCGTGATAAAATTAAACCTACTTTTCTCTGTCACGGATTTTACGAGCGAAATGCGATGCTTTGTAAAAATAATTGCTCGTTTTATTTTCGTTTTACTTTTTGAAGAAAATTGCGTGTCAAACAAGCAGAGGAAATGCAAGAGTGAACACAAGCCGCTGACTCTGGCACTGAGAGCAATCGCATGCCATTATTTACCAAGAGATATGAGGAATTTGAATTACAAATCCTATATCGCTCGTGATATCCTATATCACTTTGTCCATCTAAAATTGTGGTTAAAAGGTTTTCGAAAATACCGATTAGTGTTGTTGTTGTTGTTGGCCTCCGTCGGTCGATGTCGACCATAGATGTACATCACATCGCATGAATTTCATGTTTTGCAACTTTTTGAAGGACTAAACAGTCCGATTCGGGAGGAACAATCTCTCCCGCAGCGCTTGCAACGATAGTCAGAACTCTGTTATATTGCATCAGTTGCACGCCGGCGGCGTGATCTGCGCTCAACAGCCAGGAGCTGTATTTGCTCCTCCCCGGCTTGCAGTCGACGCTTTACACAATGCCTCCATACTAAGCGGTCAAGAGCAAGTTCTTCCCAGCTTGCGGGGTCAATGTCAAGAGCTTTCATATCTCTTTTGCAAACATCTTTGTACCGCAAGTGCGGTCTGACCAATGGTCGACTTCCTAATTGCGACTCACCGTATAGTAGATCTTTCGGAATACGACCATTTTCCATTCTATAGACATGACCAAGCCACCGCAGGCGGCGCTGGAGTAATAGAAAGAACATACTCTGTGGACCAGCTTTTGAAAGCACTTCAGCGTCAGTCACTCTGTCCATCCACGATATGTTCAACATACGACGGATGCTTCGTAGATGGAAAGCATTCAGCTTCCGTTCGGATCTTGCGTGGGTGGTCCAGGTTTCACTGCCGTATAGTAGAGCATTTAGTACGCACGCGCTGTATACCATCATCTTTGTCTTTACAGTTAGCTTGCGGTTACCCCAAACACGAGAGTTCAATCGGGACAAAATGACAGCTGCTCTGCCAATCCGCTTATCAATCTCCGTGTCTAGCAAGAGGTTATCCGCAATGGTTGAACCAAGATATGTGAAATGATGTACTGGTTCGAGCTGACAGTTTCCAACAGTGATGATTGGTGGCGATACAGTCCCTTGACCAAGGACTTTGGTCTTGCTCATGCTGATTGTTAGACCAACGTCTTTGCATGTCGACGAAAAACAGTCCATTAGCGACTGTAGGTTCTCTTGGGAGTGAGCAATAAGGGCTGCATCGTCGGCAAACAACAGGTCACGGATTATCACATCTCGTACTTTGGTTTGTGCTCTCAACCGGTTCAGGTTGAAAAGCTTGCCATCACTTCGCGTGCGTATGAACCTGGCCTTCTGTTCTC